>JAJEJH010000403.1:232334-274044 GCA_026122585.1 Anacardium occidentale
GATATTTTAATTATCTCATTATATGTTGATGATTTGATTTATACTGGCAATAACGAGAAGATGTTGAAAGAGTTCAAAAAGAATATGATGGAGACATATGAGATGAGTGATCTTGGCTTGCTACATTATTTTCTGGGTATAGAAGTATGCCAAGATGATACAGGCATCTTTATATCACAGAAAAAATATGCTGAAAACATTTTGAAGAAATTTAATATGCAAGATTGTAAGTCAGTAGCAACCCCTTTAATGCCTAATGAGAAGCTGAAAATAGAGGATGGAGCAAAAAAGGCAGATCCAACTATTTATAAAAGTTTAGTTGGGAGTTTATTATATTTGACTGCAACGCGACCAGACATCATGTTTGCTGCCAGTTTACTATCAAGATACATGAATAGCCCAAGTCAATTAAATTTCGCTGCTGCAAAAAGAGTGCTTCGATATATTAAAGGTACAACTGATTATGGCATATGGTACAAACCAGTAGAAGACTCGAAATTGATTGGCTACACAGATAGTGACTGGGCCGGATGTGCAGACGACATGAAGAGTACGTCAGGATATGCTTTCTCACTTGGATCGGGTCTTTGCTCATGGTCAACAAAGAAGCAGAGTGTAGTGGCTTTATCATCAGCTGAAGCCGAGTATGTAGCAGCAACTCGTGCTGTCACACAAATAGTTTGGTTAAAGAGGATTCTAGAAGATATTGGTGAGAAACAAGAAGAACCAACAACGATATTTTGTGATAGCAAGTCGGCAATTGCAATTGGTGAAAATCCAGTTAGCCATGACAGGACCAAACATATTGCTATCAAGTATCATTACATTCGAGAAGCGATCGAGCATCAAGAGGTACAGCTCAAATTTTGTGGAACGAACCTTCAGCTGGCTGACATCTTTACAAAAGCATTGTCCAAAGAAAAATTTGTACGCGATCGAGAACTGATTGGTGTGTCAAAGAAAATGAATTGAAGGGGGAGTTTGTTGAAACTGTGAATTCATTTTCTTTATTGTGGCAGTTAGCATTTTAATTAAAATTAATAATAAATAAATATGTAAGCTATTAATTGGGAAGAAGAAAAGATTGGAACTGCTGGAACGGAAGAAGAAGCTGCTGGAACAGGAGAAGAAAAGACTGAAACTGAAGAAGAAGCTGCTGGAACAGAAGAAGAAAAGACTGAAACTGCTAAAACAGAAGAAGAAACTGCTGGAACTGAAGATGAAAAGGCTGGAATTGAAGAAGAAGAGGCTGTAACTGCTGAAACTGTTATTTGGGAAGAAGAAAAGGCTAAAAATTTGTATAAATAGGACTTACCTCAATGTAATTTGCATCACTTCCAGTCTTGTTTAAAAAATTATTGTTAATAGCTACATTTTCAAATATATCCTTTATAGTTTGCATCAGAAAAATTTCCAACACTGTGGAGGAGAAAAACCCATGGCTGGAGGGTGAATGTGTTTAAGGGTGTACCCGCAAGGTCCACTTGTGCCTGCAAGGCCGAAGATGGGTATACATTAATTGTCTGGCCACTATATTGATAATGCTTGTCATTAAGGGAAGCCAATGAACAATGTTGTACTGGTTAACGTAGGAAGTAAAACTGGTGTTGAATTATTTTTTATATGTATATATATTCAAGCAGCATAGGATTCTCCCAAAAGTGAACCTTATAAATTAAGGAAATGCTGCATCTGCATGTTGAAGCACACTTGCATAAATATACACACAAGAAAAATTGCCCTGTGGTTAAGAACCAGAGAAGTATCAAAATCATCTTTCAATATCGCAGAGGCCAAACGCCAAAGTCCCACCTAAGGTTTCCTTGAAGCACAAACTCCCACCCATGAATGTGCAAAAAACAAAGTACCCGCTCTTACTCTTTAAAAAGACCAAAATATCCCCAATTAAAGTCAATAACATTAATATTAAAATAAATTTTAATATAAAAATATTAAAAATAAAATAATATTAAAACATTAATAATAAATTAATAAAAAATAAAATAAATATTTAAAAAACAGTTGTCGCCACCAACAATATCGCAGACAATTGTGGTCAATGTTAATCTCACCAGTTGACTGAAAACAACTACCTGGTTCTATTAGCGATTAAATCTAGGTATCTCAATGACGGAGGTGGTCTGACTGTCAAAGATCTGACGGAGAGGGCTAGATCTGATCATCTCTACCATCAAAAAAGGTTAAAAACGATCAAAATGCTTACCATCAATCATTTTTAGCATTTTTAGATGGCGGTCAGATCTGACCACCTCCACTATTGAGGCAGTTAGATATAGCCATTTGGTGAGCTTAATGTTGGCCATGTCGCCAGTGATGCTGTCGATGACGATGACTGTTTTTTAAATATTTATTAATTTTTTTAAAATATTATTAATATTTATTAATATTTTATTATTTTAATATTATTTTATTTTAATTTTATATTTTAATTATTTTTTATAAAATTTATTTTTTAATTTTTATCTAAAAAGACAAAAATGTCTCTTTAATTTTGATTAATAAAAATAAGTGCTTAACTTTTTAAACTTTCATAAGTAAGGATTTATCATTTAAAAAAGCTGGAGTGGGAATATGTCGTTCGGCCTACCGCAAAAGAATAACTTGGGGGATTGTGGCCCATATATTTATTATCGCTGGCTATCAATGGCGAGTCTTAATATCCATGGAACAAACTAGTAAGACCAATTTAGCAAAGTATTAAATTGATTATTTCTTTCAGGCCAAGTGACATATTACCATCAAAGGTTTTGTTTAATGATAAATTATTGTTTATAAAAGTTTAAAAAATCAAATATTTATTTTTTCTTGTGAAAAGATCAAAATACCTTTTATAAAATTCAATAATATTAATATTAAAATAAAATTTAATATAAATAATATTAAAATAAAATTTAAAATAAAATAAAAAATTAATAAAATTAATAAAAGTTTAAAAATAAAATAAATAATTAAAAAGGTAGCCACCACGGTTAGCCGGTGGTGGGTAACATAAACCTCACCAAGTGTCCGAAAACAGCTGTTTGGTTCTATTAGCGGTCAGATTTGACCTCCACAATGGCTTGGCGGTGGCAGCCATCATATTTTTGGTAACTATATTTGACCACCAATAAAACCAGATGAATATTTTCGACCACCTAGTGAGGTTAAAGACAACCATTGCCGCTAGTGACGCTACCGACAGCGGTGGCTGCTTTTTAATTATTTATTTTATTTTTTAAATTTTGATTGATTTATTAAATTTATATTATTATTTTAATATTATTTTATTTTAAATTTATATTTTTATAAAATTTAAACACATTTTAATTCAAAAAGATAAAAATACTTATATGACTTTAGTCAACGGATGAGTTTTTAACTTTTAAAACTTTTACGAATGACAATTTATTATTAAGCGAAACCTTAGATAACAATATGTTATTTGACCATTGTAAAATATTGTAGTTGACCATACCTCAGGTATAATTATAGAAGTACATTCATTAGGGTAAAATTATATTTAATTAAATATCATAGGTTTTTTAATGATAAATTTATATTTGTCAATTTTTAAAAATCCAATTAGTCATTCACGAAATATTTTTCATTTAATTTTTATTAATATTTTTGATAAATTATAAAATTATATAATAAATATATAAAATAATATTTAAAATAACAATAAAATAAAAAATTAAAAGAATTTTAAAAAATAATTAAAAAATAAAAAATAAAAAAAGAAACAACCATCGTAATTGGTAACGATAGTCAACAAAAGGTAAATTAGGTAGTAAAAAGTGACTATTTAGTTTAAGAGGTAGGCAGATTTGGTGGTTTTGATTGTGTAGTTAGATCTAATCACTTCTACCATCATTGATGGTCATTAACAATTGTAAATAATCGACTTTATCATTTTTGACTATTATCAATTATCAATGATGGCAAAAACGGTGATATTTGAACGCTTTGATTGTGTGATTAAAATTGACTTCCTTCACTATCATTGATAGACGATAATGATTAGAAATGACTGACTTTGCCATTATTGGCCATCAATGATGCAATCAAAGTAACCACTATATGACTATTTTTAACTATATAGTTCTATTTTCGTCGGCTACTGCACATCAACAGTGGTGACTGTTTCTTTTTATTTTTAAAATTATTTTTAATATTAAGAATTTTTAAGCTTTTTAAATTTTTTTTATCTTTTTATCTTTTAATTTTTTAATTTTTATAATATGAATATTATTTTAAAATTTAACCTTTATTATTTTTATAAAATTTATATTTATTATATTTTTTATAAAAAAAACAAAAAAACTAACAATTAACTATTAAACTTAATCATTGATTTTAATCAATGAATAAGTATTTGAAGTTTTAAAATGTTATAGACTTATTCCCATTTTAAATGATAAAGTACCACCCATTAACTTTTTAAAAGTCAAATACTTATTCGTTGATTAAAATTAATAGTTATATTTAACAGTTAATTGTTAAATATTAATGGTTAAAGAGATATTTTTGACTTTTTGAATAAAAAGAATTTAAAAAATAATAAATAATAAAATTAACTTCATAAAATAATTAAGTATAAAATAATTTAATATAATATTAAAATAATAATAAAAAATTATAAATAATTAGAATAAAATTAATAAAAAATTTTAAAGAATTTAAAAAACAACCACCTGGTTTGATTGGTGATCGGATCTAATTGTACTCGCTATCAGAGATGGTAAAAAATAAATGACATGCTTAAAACCAACTATTTTTAATTATTTTTGATGGTTTGACCACTTTTGTTAGATTTTTGGTAACTAAATCTGACCGTTTCTTCTATTAGAATGACAAGATCTAGTTGTTAATTGAATTATGTGGTTATTTTTAATTATTTGATTAGATTTTTAATGATCACTTGATTTTTTTAGTTTTTTAATTTTTAATATTATATTAATATTATTTTATATTACAAAATTTGTTAATATTAATATTAATGTTATTTATTTTGGTAATATATATTGGAAGAAAAGTCAAGGCAAAAAGTTCAAGTCAGTTGTTGGCTCATTTAGCCACGTGTTAATCTGCCTACGTGGCAAAACTTCATTTGGACGATGACGCCAACGGATAGGCGGACGTGGAAAGCGGGCAATCTATTCACGAAAGCCTAGCATAGAAATCAAATCAAATTAAACTTCAACTAGAGAGACACAACAGAGAAGAGTAGATCATGGCAGCTCGCAAGAGACCCTCAGCTACAAATTCAACAACAACAACAAGAGACACCTCAAAACCTGAACCCACAACAGTCCCAGAACCAGTCCCTCCAAAGACCGATGACCCACCGATCGCTCCACCCAAATCGGGTTTAATTCTAAAGCTTTTTTTGATATTATCATTGCCTTACTTTTACCTCATTTTTTACCACTATCAGATTGAATCTGAGCTCCGGAGATCCATTCTAATCAATGCTGGACTTAGTCTCGCTGGCTTCTTTGTTACCCAGAAGATGATTCCCGTCGCTTCTAGATACGTTTTGCGAAGGAACTTGTTTGGTTTTGATATCAATAAGAAGGGCACTCCGCAAGGCACTGTTAAAGTGTGAGTTTTTTTTTTTAATTAATTTTTATAATTTGGATTTGTGTTTTTAGGTGATTTGTTTAAGTGGGTATGTGTTGGATTTTTAAAGTGTTTGAGTTAATGAGTGGTTCTAGGGTTTTTTAATCGATTTACGAAGTTATTATATCTTTGATTCCCTTTTTTTTTTAAAAATCAAAGTATGTTTTGTTTTATTTTTATTCATGAATTGATCATGTATTAATTAGAAAATTTGAGCTTTAGGGTTAACTCAATCAATGTATTCCCATCAATGTATTCCCATTGCTGTTCTATATTAAATTCGAGTTTGTATTCCCATCAATGTATTATTGGTCTTCTCGTCAATTTGCACATATATTGTCAACGCAAGGCACAAGTTTTTTTTTTTTCCCGTTTTTGATAAATGTTAGCATCAAATAGTTTTTCTCATTAGTTGATGTGAATTTAATTACTGGCTTCTTTCTTTTGTTTTTCAGGCCAGAATCGTTAGGTATTGTTGTTGGAATTGTATTCATGGTCTTAGCCATATTGTTTCAGTATTTTAACTTTACTGCAGACTCAAATGTAAGTCCATGTCTCTCTAAAGTTTGTAGCCCATCTTTTGGTCAATTTATTATGGATTTATATATTTATTATTTGTATTCTGTAGCTATAAACACACAGAAGATCCCAAAGTCTCTGAAATCTTTGCTTTAGCAATTACTGGTTGATATTTTGATGAAAATTGATGCATATTTGTTGTCTAGGCCAGTTGCACTATGGTGGTATACTTGTTAAGTTGTTGCCATTGATGCAGTTTGGAAACCCCTAAATGGGCACCAGAAATTTCTAAGTCAAATCTACCTTAAAGATTTTGGAGTATGTAGTTTTTTGGATAAGAAAGTATATAGGACGTTTTGTTGTGATAGTGGGAAAAGTTGGAGTTAGAAACTGATGTCTAGGAAATGGACATCAAATCCATGCAGATGTTTATTTTATTGAATTTTGTTATGTTACGAGTAATGGGGGATGGGGATATTTTATAAAATTAAAAAAAGTAGATTCTTTGTAAAGTGTATGAATAGTGTAATTCATCAACTAATACTGTTCATGGTAGAATGCAACTTCAAGAGCCACCTTAACTTATAGTGTAAATGCATAGTACGGAAGGTAGATATCTATATAATGAGTGTAGCTGGAGTGGGTGGGAAAGTACTATCTGAAAGGAAGATGGAGATCCTCTTCCCAAGGACTTTAGAAATAAATTTGGTTGACATATTTATAACCTTATTGGCAGATGTTAAGACGTGGTGGCTTATGATCTATGATAATTCATAATCTATAAAGCAATGCGTTTGAGGTTAGTTAACTTAAGTTGTTGGTATTTTCCCTAATATCTGGCCCCATCACAGAAGAATGAGGATAAAATGTTAAAGTAGTTTTCCAAAACAAACGATTGGTTTTTGAAGCTGTTGACTTTTTAGCAGGCTGAGCAGCTGAAACAGAAAATGATAAAATGATATGTATGAATGGCATGTGAATGTCCTATGGAAATAAGATTTCCTATGATAAGTTTTATTGAGTGCTATAGATCTCGATATATCAAGAGATTTCTTTTTCTGTTGCTGGTTTTATTTGGAGATTTTAGTTTCTGACTTTTGCCCTTGCACTTGTTTCTTCAATTTTCAGGTATAAGATAGTAAAATTGTTTCTTTATATGATTAGATGGGGAATCCCCTTCATGTAATACAAAACTAAAATGGAAACTGCGATTTCAAACTGAGTGGTTTGCCTGTTCTCAACTTGTAACACTCTTTCGTTCATGCAGTGGCTTGTTGAGTACAATGCAGCATTAGCATCCATCTGCTTCATGCTTTTGCTTGGATTTGTAGATGATGTACTTGATGTCCCTTGGAGAGTGTGAGTAACTTGTCTCTTCATAAGATTTTCTGCAGTATTGGAAGCATGTTAATTTGTTGGAAGAAGTTGTTTTCCTCCCATCAGCCTTGTGAATTAATTCTTGTTAGATCCTTTTATACTTTATTGTATTTTGGAAAAGCAGGAAATTGCTACTGCCATCATTTGCTGCTCTTCCCTTGTTGATGGCATATGCTGGACACACCACTGTTATTATACCAAAGCCTCTTGTTCCTTATGTTGGCTTCAAGATTTTGGATCTAGGTATGGTTTTGAAGAATTTGAGATGATATGAAATGGTGAAATGAAAATCACTAAAATATCCTTATGCCTTTTTCTCTCTTGTTTTACTTGACTGTTTTATAGAGTCTTCATCAGACTATATTTTTTTCTCTTTCTACTGCAACTTAGGATTGTTTTTTGATGGCACAGGATGGATATATAAACTATATATGGGCCTTCTGGCAGTTTTCTGTACAAACTCCATTAATATTCATGCGGGTTTGAATGGCCTTGAAGTGGGGCAAACTGTTGTGATTGCATCTGCTGTAAGCACACATCTGGTGAAATAGGTTCAATCCCTTTTTTATTCGGACTCTTACAATTCTTTCCAATTTACAGATTTTGATACATAATATTATGCAAATTGGAGCATCTGTGGATCCCGAGTATAAACAGGCACATGCATTCTCTATTTATCTGGTTCAACCCTTGTTGGCCACATCATTGGCTTTGTTTTCTTACAACTGGTAATAATACTTATTTCTTTACTGAGTTTAGTTGTTCTGCCATACAAGTCTTCATAAAATTTTACTATTTTTTCTTAATTCTTTAGGTATCCTTCTTCAGTTTTTGTTGGAGACACTTACACGTACTTTGCTGGTATGGCTATGGCTGTAATTGGGATTCTAGGTCATTTCAGGTCTATTTCTTATCTTTACTCATTTCACTATTTTATAAGATTTCATTATCTTAATAAACAAAAAAAGAAGAAAAGAAAAATTCTATATTGGGACAAATCTATTCAAGATTCCAAAGAAATTCATGGTTGGAATCTTCTGTAGAATTGAATTGTAAATGTTCCTTAACAAACATGTTGGACATTGGCAAATGATCCCCTTATTTGAATAGAAAGAGATTGAAGAAATACTCCTGCATGCTCTTCATTATAAGCAATTCTTTACTGTTTTAGGAATTATGTGTTGGTGAATAATTAAATTGGACATCAAGCCTTCCACCTCAGTCTCCATATGCCTCTGTATCTGTTTTTTAAATGAGCATATATGCGTTTACTTGATGATCTTCAATTGCAATGAAACTTGGAATTTGTCTTTCTCATTTTCTTCGGAATGTATACCCTTCTTGAAACCAAACTCTATTTATAAACAGATTTACATGACTTACTCGTATCCATTCTTGTTTAAAAGGCAAGTTATTTAGAGAATAAAATAGTTATTTCTTACTGCTTGCATAAATGGCAGCCTCAACTAAAACTTTATACTTATTAGGCATTCTCAGACTCTTTGGTACTGAATCCAATGTACTACTGTTTATCAGCAATAAGTCCTTCTACACAATTTGTCATATATGCAATTTTTCAGCCTTATTATGCCTCTATAATCAATATTTGTTTTTACAAAGCTGTAATTAATTTGCATATCGTTACCTAGTTAGTAATTTGGCTTCATTTTCCCTGTTCCAGTGAGACACTGCTGATTTTCTTTGCCCCACAAGTGATAAACTTTCTCTTGTCAGTCCCCCAGGTTTGATTCAATAAAATCTCTCTACCTCACCTTCCAACTCTTTGTGGACCTCTAGATTTGCAAGGCATTTAATTGGAATTTAATTTTGTCAGCTTTTTGGTTTTGTCAAATGCCCACGGCATCGTTTGCCCAGGTAACTTTCTTTGAGACTTTTGCTTGAGTTTGATGCTAAGACAACTCTACTGGCATCTCATGCAAATTTTCTTATGGATTTTTTCGTACTTATAAATTTGTCAGGTTTGATCCACACACTGGGTTGTTGACTGGGACAAATGATGGGACTCTTGTTAACTTTTATTTAAGAATCTTTGGGAAGATGTCAGAAAATAAACTTTGTACTGCACTTCTTGTCTTACAGGTGAACTAATCTTGTCTGTGTTCATTTTTCTCGTAACTAGTTTACTTTTTCATCTGTAGTCTCTGCTCCAATTCCTTTCTGACCAGCTAAATATTTTCCTTTACTAATGGCTAGAAGTGTGAAAATGTTGCTGAACTTGCTATATTTTGGGTTTAGGGTTCTTGTGAATAAATTTAGTTGATTTGAAACATAACAGTCTAGTTTAGTAACCCAACCAAAAGTATCCCAGTTACTTAAATTATTGAAAATATCTGGTAATTTTAAAACATCATCATCATATCTAGTATATAGTACAAATGGAGTTTAATTAAGTTTGGCATATTGCATATGTTAAATGTATGTATGATTATGGGTGTAGTGAAATGTATTTGTTCTTGAAACAGGCTATTGCATGCGCCCTATGTTTTGTGCTGAGGTACTTCCTGACTGGTTGGTACAAATGAGGTAGTGGTGTAGTGTCCAAGAAATTATCATTCTTGTTATAGTTTTTAACTTTTTCTTACAAAGATTGAGAATGTTGTAGCATATGACATCAGTTTTGGGTGTAGAAAGGAAATTTAAGCCAGCTATTCCAACTACAGTTTTTCGGCATTTTGACATCCACAGAGATGTTGCCAAAGCAATATAGAGTACCTTGCTTGGAGAAGTGAAATCACCTTTTTTTCTTCTTTTGACCCTCTATTTTTTCTCTTATAAATTGTGTTATGTTAATTTTTACTTTTTATTACTATTATTATTTTTACTTGATTAAGGTATGGTGATAGTCAAAATAAAGTGAAATAAAATTTGAGAAGTACAATGTTCCCAAATGAAGTCATAAAGTTATTACATCTCAAATTTAAATCACTCACTGCCGATCAACCAACAAATGGACTATTGATGGTTATATTTTATACCAATACATTAATGTGTGATGGTTAATGCATGGGAATTAGTGTTTATCATGATCATTGATCGCAAGGATTCTACATGCATTTATAGTAGTTATTCTAGAAATATTTATAGTTTTAACATACCAAGAGCCCAAATGATGGAATAAGATTATCATTATGTTGATTAATCTAATTGAAAGGTTGTAATGTATTTTATGTGTCAAAATTGTTTGGGATAATTTGGTGCAATAAATTAGTGTATGTTTGTTGGATTGTTTTATTAAAAGATTTCTCATAGATTATAACTTTTAGTGTATGCGGAATAAATATTCTAATGGATAGTGTGTGAGATCCTTTAATTTGAGATTATGGAAGCAACTTGTATCCTAATAGATTTAGTTTGATATTGACCTAATGTAATGTATGTATTAGGACTATCAATATGGTTGTCATTAATTATATCAAGAAGTTATCAAAGTTATGATGAATCGATATACGATTCATCATTTTTAAATATGAGATAATATCTCTTGAAACATTGATTGATTGATGATTATGATCACTGTAATTTGTGATTACAGTAGGATTAGGTTGTTGTTCAAATTGAATCATATTCGATTGTTTTCTTAGAAATCAAATAAAAAAATTCAAGGATGACCTGAGGTATACATTATATTGTTGCATTAGTTTTAAAGAGATGTCAATTGATGAAAAAAATTTGATTCAACATTACTTGTACCACTAAAAAATAAAAATAAGTCTTCTTCTACTTCTCTATTATTTGGTTAATCATAATGTCTTGTTAGAAACTGCTTGTGTTCTATAAATAAAAGACTAATTAATTGTAGATTAATCATAATTTTATTCATAATAACATGATAAAGAACTTGTAAGTCGTCTATAATGGGGTTAATTGTCGAGATTCAAATGTTTTAGGCTTATTGATAAAGAGTAAATGACATAAGGTTTTTCTGACATGTGATTTCAATCTCTATTAATAAGTTATTTAGATTTAATCCAATCTAGATGAATCCAATATTTATTATTGGACTTAAGTGAAAGATTCAAACCTTAAAGGACGACATAATGATTCAAAAGTCAAAGGATTGAAATGACATTTATAAGAGGTGATTATGATTAGGTGTTTAGTATCAATTAAACACTTCTTAACAAATTATTAAAAGTTGTTTAACATCTTTCGAAGAGAGAAAATTATTTTTCTTATATACTTTCAAAAACACAAACTTATTCACATTTTATATGGGCTAGCACTCGTGTGTACTCTTGAAAACTTCAACAACATCGTATGAATTTCTTGAAACCTTTGTGTGGATGAGTAGAAGCCTTGTTGGCTTGTGAGGAGTTTTAGAAGCAGTCATATTAGAATTCATGAGTGGTGGAAGCTCCAAACAATGGTATGTTTCTAACTTTGAATAAGCATGTGTATCCTTGATCTTACAATTTTATGAAATTTTAATTTTTGTTATTTTGGGATATATTCCACTGCATAAAATTTTAAATTGACCCATTAATATGCATTTTTTGTTGCTTGTGAGGATTTGCATAAAGTGTTCAAGGTGAAGAAATGAAGGGACAATGATGAGGAATCTATTAATATTGTCATACCATATTTTTTTTCACCATAGCTTGCTAGGTATGTATAATAAAAGGTGATTTTGGATCGTCTTCTCATGTTAGTTGATGATTTGACAATATTTAGTCATTACTTATGAGACGTATCAACTTAAAGCTTGAATGTATATTTTATGAGATGAGCCATAGAAAGAAGCATAAAGGGTTGCTTGACAATGAATTACGCATTCATGGGATTTCTTCTAGCATTCTAGGTTAGCATTTCCTGTCATTACAATTGTTGACTTCTAATTTCATGTATATGTTATTATGATAAAAAATATCGGTTTTCATTTTTTAGGTTTGAATATGCAAGACCTTGTAGAACTTAAAAGATTGGTAAAGGTCTTGGAATTGGAGAAGGTCTTATTTATGTTATAGTAGAGGACCAAAAATATCCTACGTTGAGAGAATGTAGTTATTATTTTTTTTGTAGCAAGCCTGTAAGTATATAAAAATTATTTAATGTTAATCATTTTTAATATATTGTTAATGATTATGGGTTTGAGCATTTTAGGAGATTGTTAATGTGTTTTTGTTTTTGATAAGAAGGAGATGAAATCAGTTTGGTATTGACCTGTGATGGATTACCTATGATAGATAAAGGTTGATACCACCACCTGTTTGTCATTGGTCATTTTAACATTCTTTTTCAGAAGACCACCCTTCAAAGAAAATGATCAACTAGAGAGATATCATTGCTTAACTACTAACTATTTAGCATGAATAAGAACTCATCAATGCAAAATATAAAATAAATCCTTACAAATTTCTCTTTAATAAGATTAAAATCCATCACAATGTCATAATCAATCATCACACATAGGTTAACATGCAAGAAATGTCCAACAAATTAAACATAAAAATAAATCATAATGTGTGTGGTACAACTCATGTAACTAAAAACATAAATGTGAACATTATCGCCAAAATCCCCTTATGCATGTCTTTAGTTGGATGTTATTTAGGAATCATCAAACATTTATTACTTGCAAGTTATACAAGGAAAAAAGTGAGTGCTAAATACTTAGTAAGTAGAAGACCTTTAAACACCCATATTCATCTTCTCTTTCTTTCTTTTTCTTATCATCTTACATCTCTTATTTCATGAAATTGTCATTTAAGGTACGTTTACTAACCCTAACTATGATGACATGAGATGTAAAACATGATATAAAGAATGTTTGAAACTTTAGTGAAAACATTCTTTTAAATTTTATTAGTTGTGTTGATTGAACTAGATTGAGATAAAGATTTGACACCCAAGCCATATAAATAACATAATCTCTTATAGTCCCTCTTCTAATACAAATAAAATATTAATGGACTGTTATAACACTACTATTAAGGGTGTGCCTTATTGTAGGTATGTACACGAAAAATCTCATGGATGCCCCTTATAACAACCTTTTAGAAAACATATTGTTAAAACTTATTAGAAACCATGTTTTTATGGGTGTTCGTAAAAATATAAAACTCATAAGATTGAGCCTTACATACATAACTATGAGAACAAGTTTCTTATGGCTTGAACATACTATTGAACTTATAAAACTTGTAAAAATATGATATCTTATCTCATGCATGGAAATTGATTTGTTTTCACAAAACATGAACATGTTCTTAATTCTTTTACAAACTTCTTTAATGGCTTGCTTATGTTTTCAACCTTGTAAAACTTATTCATGACTTAAGCCTTTACTTTATGAATCAATTTCGGCATGATTCTATTAGACTAAGTACTCCAAATCCAATTATCACATCTATGTAATTGTATTGTAATCTTATTTATATTAATAAATTGGCGCATTTACTTCATTAAACAATCTATTATCTTGAGTAAAATTAGATGAATTCCCTTACAATGGTTGAGTTATGACAACGGGATTAGTGTTTGTTAACTACTTATGGGAACCTTTTGTTCATATATGGTGACTATTTTAGAAATGTTTGTATTCTTGGCCTTATCTTGACCAAAGACACAAGTAATATGGTAAGGGCTATTACAGAAGAATGACTTTACCAAAAGGTAGTGACATATTTCATGTGTCAAAGTTGTTTAATGACAACGTACAATACAACATTTAGCAGATGTGTCAATTGGACAAACTTATCAAGAGAATTCTATATGGATGGTCGCTCTAGTGTCTATGAAACGCATCATTTAACAAATTGTGGTACATGTGATCCTTCAACTTGAGGTTATCAGATTTTCTTATATAAGGATTGATATGGTTTAACACTAACCTATTATAGTCCTTAAGAAAAGATTACTAGAATAGTGGTAATTGTCTAAAGATAAGCTTAAACAACCATATGAGATCTATACCCACTAATAAGTTCTATACTTCTTGAGTTCAACAAAGAAGGTTGTTGACTTAAGAAAAATAGTGGGAATGTTTATTTAACTAAATACCAAGTGAAATAATTAATAAAATTTAATTACTAGTTAGCCTTTCTATTTGTAAATTGTAGATCACTAACACCATGCCAAGATACAAACTTTTCATGTGATTATTATTAGAGAAAGACAATAGGCTATATGGTACCAAAAATTCTTAAGGTATGAAAATCTTAGGATTGTATTTTATGAGGAAAGGTGGCTACATATCCTTGAATGAGTTGTACCCGCTCAGCTTAGCTTAAAACTACTAAAGAGAAGCAAGATGATTATAATAAGTATCTTGAAGACTTTATTGATATCCAAGGCTTGATGCTAGCATCAATGATACATATACTATAAAGGCAATAAGAGAAAATGGATGTTTCATATGTTCTTCTTTATCTTTAAGAGTTGTTTTTGACTCATACAAAAAGAGAAAGTTATAAGGTATCGAAATCATTATTTAGGAGCAAAATGTCTAAGGGAGTTGAGGTTGACCCATATATGATCAAGATGATCAATTCCATAGAGAGGTTAGTAGCCCTGGGTCATAACTTAATCATTGAGCTAGTCTTGCAGTCCTTGATTGACTTATATTCATATTTATTTAAAAATAAAACTCATAATAAAAAGAAACATATCAGAAAACCTTTTATTCAGAAAAAATCAACTCAATTATACATGTTTGAAATCAGTTCAGCATAACATTTAAAATTGAAAGTACATAGTCTATACAATACATCAATTGCATAAAAACATAGTTAAACAAGGCTACTCCCTATATGAGTGTACCATCACACTAGGCTATAACTATTACTAGTAGTACTGTAACTCGCCCTTCCTACCCACCAAACTCAGTGGCCTTGAACACCTTTAAGATAAAAGCAAAGAAGAGTGAGCAAATATACTCAGTAAGCAAAATAACTTTAAAATCTTCTCTCTTTATCCTTTACTCTTGAGTAGTATCTTAACTCATGCTCAACTTAGTTACAATTTGCTTAGCATTATATTAATCCTTAATGCTCATTTTCATATCTCATTTCATTACTACGTTATCACTTAAGTTAAATGATTAGGAAACCTTAGCTTTAACCTTTTTTAACTCATCTTTAAGGATAAAACATAATCCCTTGAGATTGACATGAAATTGTACATAGTAACTCATGCATATAATGCTTATGAAATAAAACCATGTAATTGTCACCAGTAAAATTGTAACTACAAACTCAGTACTAAAATCATAACCAAAAGCAGAGTACTGAAACTATAAAATAACAGCCGTAGGCTATAAACCATAAAACTTAATTTGTAATTTAAAAACTATGTTGATTAGACTAAGTAAGATATAAGAATTTAACTACAGACGTTAGCTGTATCGCCTATTTATTGGTTTAGGAAGGAAGATGTCTCTACCCGTGGATACATACAGGAGAAGGCATAAACTTGGTTTATTTTATATGCATGTTTTTCTTTTACCTTATTTGGTTAACTAACAATTTGTTTTTCAAGGATTATTTACCTTTCATTGGGGTTTGTTTAGGTTAGAATAAATGTATATGGGTGAATGGCAAAATATGATGGAATTTTTAAGTTATTTTTCTGTATTTTATTTTTTAGGGATGGTTGATTTATTTTTGTCATGAATTTTTTATTTTCATTTTATGTGGTAAAATGTTGTATTATGTGAATAAAAATAGGACTTAATTAAACTCGATAATATATTTAATAAATGCACCACAATAGTGGTGGTTGACTCTTGGGCCTAGCAACATGAATGTCAACACCTTATTATCGTCATATTCAACTCTATTAGAAATTTCCAAGTTGTTTGTTCTTATCACGTGTATTTTCCCAATGTAATCCTTAGGTGGCACTTTGAAAGATTTCGTATTAGGCCAAAAATCCTATTATACGCTCTTTTTAACCATGTTTAAGTTGGTCAAAGACGGGTGGTAAGTTTGTCTTGACTTGGTATGGTAAAAACCAACATTAAGCTTTGACAATTCCATTAGGGGCAATCCAGACATTGATTATCATATGGTTAATTTATTAAGTGCATTCGATTTTAATCAAGTTCTTTTGCATTGCACAACACCCACTGTACACATTTTGTCCTTAACACCCTCGATGACAATCTAGGCCTCACCCAAAAGCCTACTCAGCCCAGAGGTAATCTATCTTATATATTAGCCTTAGGTAACGTATCTTAGGATATATAAAAAGAACCTCTAGTTCTTATCTTATATAACCTATTAACCGAGTCTAACCTATGTAATGACCTTAGAAGTCCAAACCCCTTTATGACCTTTTTGTGCATGATTGATCAAGTTAGATTCCTATGTCTCGCGTTCCTTTTATTGCATAACCATCAAGATGTTTGGCGGGACTCATGATTATCAAAATTTCATCAACCTTTCCCTAAGTGGTCCTCAATAAAGGAAAGATTGTTCGAATTTTCATCATGAAAATTTTGCAAGTATAGCCTAACATACCGCTTGATGGCCAGGTAGGGAAAAACTTCCTAACATAGGGATTCATTAAAGTCTAGGATGCAAGCCATTATACCTCCTAATGATTTAATGGCATTAACCTTACCTAATGAAGTCTTTGACTTTTGACTTTTACATTTTGGAAAAATAAAGAGACAAAGGGAGGAACAAGGAGGTGAGGTAAACCTCTAGAAAAACATAAAAAGTGGAAACGTCATGATACCTAGAGTTATGCCAAATGGACTAGTCACTTTAAGAATTGGTCATAAAGGATATTTAGTCTTATGAAAAGAAAAACAACATCAGAATAAAGGGGTTGGTGATGAAATGGGTCATAGAGGATATTTGGTCTTAAAAACAAAGCCAAAAATAAAAATAGGCAAATCATTGACACCTAGAAAGGATAATTAAAAAGATATGTCGAACGGGCATAAGTCTTACTCTAACTTATATACACATATATAAAACTTTACTAAAAAAAGAGTTTGGGTTGGTGATAGAATAAGAAGGAAAAGGGTCAATAAAATATAGTAAGATTTCTCAAACTGTAGTCGAATTATAAAAAGTTTGATAAATATCCTTCATTTGTGATGTGTGTAAATGAAGAAGGTTTTTCTATTTCTTGAATATTGTAATACAAATTACAACAATATATATAGTTGATCAATCCTAATCCTAAAAGGAATTGAATCCTTATTTTCCTAGTATATCTTGATCTCTTCCTGATATACATCAATGCAATATCTCTATCTTGATCCTTATCTTGATCTCTTCCTAATATACATCAATACAATATATTTATCATTTAATATTTAACACTCCCCCTCAAGCTGGTGCATATAAATCATATGTACCGAGCTTGTTACATATAAACTCAATTCGAGGCTCCCTAAGAGATTTTGTGAAGATATCAGCCAGTTGTTCATTTGAACAAACATAACTAGTAGATATACAACCAGAGATGATCTTTTCTCGAATAAAGTGACAATCTACTTCAATATGTTTAGTTCTCTCATGGAACACTGGATTGGAGGCAATGTGGAGAGCTGCTTGATTATCACACAATAATTTCATTGGTGGGACATCTGCAAACTTTAGTTCATGAATTAATTGCTTTAACCATAGAAGTTCACAGGTTACAAGGGCCATAGCACGATATTCTGCCTCTGCACTTGATCTGGCAACAACCTCTTGCTTTTTACTTTTCCATGAAATGAGATTTCCTCCAACAAGAACACAATAACCTGAAGTAGAGCGTCTATCAGACGGAGAACCTGCCCAATCCGCATCTGAGTATCCAATGATCTGTGTATGACCCTTATTCTCATATAACAATCCTTTTCCTGGAGCTCCCTTGATATACTTCAAAATTTGTAAAGCTGCATCCCAATGACTGTCACATGGGGACTGTAAAAATTGACTAACCACACTGACTGAAAATGAAATATCAGGCCGAGTGATTGTAAGATAGTTGAGTTTACCAACAAGTTTTCGATATCTTCCAGGATCAACAAGAGGCTCCCCCTGTCCAGGTAACAGCTTGATATTAGGATTCATAGGCGAATTTACAGGTTTGCAGTCTATCATTCCTGTTTCTTCAAGAATATCAAGTGTATATTTTCTCTGAGAAATAACAATACCATTGCTAGATTGAGCAACCTCTATCCCTAGAAAATATCGAAGTAATCCTAGATCCTTAGTTTGAAAATGCTGGAACAAGTGTTTCTTGAGCTGTACAATACCATCTTGGTCATTTCTCGTAATAACAATATCATCAACATAAACCACCAAATATATGCATTGCCCCTGAGAAGTATGTCGATAAAACACTGAATGATCAGATTCACTTCGAATCATTCCAAATTCCTTAATGACCGAGCTAAAGCGGCCAAACCAAGCACGAGGAGATTGTTTCAAACCATATAATGATCGACGAAGTTTACACACCAATCGAGACTCCCCCTGAGCAACAAAGCCAGGCGGTTGCTCCATATAAATGTCTTCATCAAGATTGTCATGAAGAAAAGCATTTTTAATGTCCAACTGATAAAGAGGCCACTGTCGTATAGCGACCATAGACAAGAATAACCAAACAGAGGACATCTTGGCCACGGGAGAAAATGTTTCACCATAATCCTGACCATAAATCTGAGTATACCCTTTCGCAACTAAACGAGCCTTTAAACGATCAACACGACCATCAGGACCAACTTTGACTGTGTAAACCCAGCGACAACCAACTGTAGAGTGTCCCGGTGGCAATGGAATAATATCCTAAGTACCATTGGCATGTAAAGCCTCCATTTCCTCAACCATAGCTTGCCGCCACCCAGGATGAGACATAGCCTCAGAAAGGGTGGATGAGGTAGATACAGAAGACAAAGTGGAATCAAAAGCATAAAAGGGTGAAGATAATCGATGATAACTCAAAAAATTGTAAATAGGATGAGGATTACGGGTAGATCGCATACCTTTACAAATGGCAATTGGAAATTGATCAGCAGGAGACAGGACGTCGAGACGAGGAGAAGCTGGAGCAGGAAGTGAGTCAAACTGGCCTGTAGTGTCAGACTGGACCTCAGTAGCAGTGTCATTATTGGTAGGAACATTTGAAGAAGAGACGACAGAACCTTCACCAGGAGTAAGAGGAACATGGGAAGGGTCAGATGGGAGTTCAATATATGACAGTGGGAACAACTCAGTGGGAGGACGAGGGTTAGATTTGGAAGGATCAAAGTAAGGAGAGTCCTCAAAGAATGTGACATCAGCAGACACAAAGAATTGTCGTGTATCAGGGGAATAACATTTGTACCCTTTTTGAAGACGGGAATAACCAAGGAAGATGCACTTGGAAGATTTAGCAGTGAATTTGTCTTGGCCAGGTGATAGGGTATGGACAAAACAAGTACAACCAAACACACGTGGTGGTAAAGAATATAAAGGCTGAGTAGGGAATAAAATAGAGTGAGGTACCTGATTTTGAAGAACAGAAGATGGCATTCGATTGATTAAATAACAAGCAGTGAGAATTGTATCTACCCAGAAAGACAGTGGAACATGATGATGTAATAGGAGTGTTTGGGTAGTTTCGATCAGATGTCTATTCTTTCGTTCAATAACCCCATTTTGTTGAGGGGTATAAGGACAAGAAGATTGATGTAGGATACCCTATCTTGTCATGAATGTAGTAAATGAGGTAGAAAAATATTCACGTGCATTATCACTTCGAAACATTCGAATAGATGTATGAAATTAAGTTCTAATTTCAGCACAGAATGATTCAAAGATAGAAAACAATTCAGAACAATTTTTCATTAAATAAAGCCAAGTGCACCTTGAATAATCATCAACAAAGGTAACAAAGTATTTAAAACCTAAAATAGAAGTAACACGACTAGGACCCCACACATCAGAATGCACTATTTCAAATGGGGACGCAACCCGATTATTGACACATTTAGGAAAGGACGAACGAGAGTGTTTCCCTAATTGACATGACTCACAGTTTATTGAAGATAATGAAGAGAGACTCGAGACCATTTTCTGTAATTTAGACAAGCTAGGATGACCAAGACGACTATGAAGCAGGGCAGGAGGATCACCAACAAGGCATACTGAAGAAGCGAAAGGCAAATTGAGATGATACAAACCCTGTGACTCACGTCCTGTGCCAATCATCCTTCCCGTCTGTCGGTCCTGTATGTAAACAGAGTCATGATCAAACATTATAGAACAATTCAAAGAATGGGTAAGTTTACTAACTGAAATAAGATTGAAAGGACAATGAGGTATATACAAAACAGATTCTAAGGGCAAAGATGGAAGAGGTTGAGCTCATCCGATAGCTTTAGCAACCGTTTGGGATCCATTTGCTAAAGTGACAGAGGATAACATAGAAGGGCTGGAGTAATGAGATAATAAGTTAAGATTACCAGAGATGTGATCAGATGCACCAGAATCAAGAACCCATGGTCCAACGGATGAAGACTGACTAAGGCAAGCAATAGAGTTACCCGTATGTGTGACGGAAGTGAAGGTCGAGGAAACTTGTTGGGAGGCTTGATACTTGAGATAGGCCTCAAAATCAGCACCGGTTAAAGTGACAGATGGCTGAGAGTGCTTTGTAGAAGATTCTGAACGAGTCTCAAGAGAATCTACACATACCATATTGGCGGTCCGAGACGAGTGTCCATGTAATTTGTAACATTTGTCTCATGTGTGTCCCCACCGGTTGCAATAAGTGCATTTAGGTCTTCCCTTGCCTTTTAATTCATTTCGAGAAGACGACTGTGACTGAGAGACCAAAATTGATGAGTCTGGAGCTAATGATCCTTGGACTACACTTGGAGAAGAGACTCAAAGTAAACGAGAGAACACATCATTGAGAGATGGTACCGATGGGCTAGCAAGAATCTGATCTCGTATAGGCACAAGATCAGGTCCAATTGCAGCGAGAGTGAGTACCATAAAGAATTTGTCTTGGTGTGCTAAATCCTCTTCTACAGTCTTACCAGCAGGGAACAAAGAACTAAATTCTGACTTGAGAGAAGCCACTCTGCCAATAAAGTCAGACATACTTAAACCTTGTTACTTCAGAATGACCAGATTGGATACTACCGAGTACATTCTCTGAATATCATTGTGTATAAGAGTTTAGCTTGATTCCATATCTCGACACATGTACGATAAGCTTTGAAAATAGGGTGCAGAGTTGGATCAATAGTCTGCCATAGCATGCTGCATAAGAGGGCATCAGTCTTAATCCATGCGGATTTATCAGATTGTATATCAGTAGCGCTGGTAGTCAAGTGATTCTCGAGGCCTTGCCCCAAAAAGCAAAGTTCAATTGAAGCAGCCCAAGACGTATAGTTCACACTGCCTAATAATTTCTCATTAGTAATAACGGGAGCAGAATTAAAGGTGAAAACCGAACCTGATTTGGTGCTTTCAATTGACATGATTGAATAAGAACACAAGTAGCAATAAACAAGCAATCGATACTCTCAAACACGAGCAAAAGAACACACAATAGGAGTGGATCAACAGACGTTGGTGACAGGAAAGAGAGCGAGTGGAGCCCTGAGAACCTTGAGAATGCCGGAATAGATTAGATCAGCACCGTCAGAGACAAAAAACAATAGTCAGAAAATTTTCTGGTGGTCGGAATCTACGTGTCCGGTGTCAGAAAATGTCGGGATGGCCTGAAAGAGAGAGATCGGCAGCCTCTGACCTCAACGGAGTGGCCGGTGTTGCTGCACGGTCACCGGAAGAGGAGATCAGCCGTTAATGAGCAGTTGATACAAGCGACGCGTGAGAGCGCGTGCGGCAGAGAATGGTGACTGGACCTTAGGGCTTTTGCTGGTGAGAGGAAGACGAACTGAGAGGTGGCAGCGGTTCTGTGATCGAGCACCTGGAACGAACTTCGCCAGAAAGATCTAGGGGTTGCGCCGGAAAAATTAAGGAAAAAATTAGGGTTTTAAAAAAAATTAGGGCTGCTGGCTCTAATACCATGTAAATGAAGAAGGTTTTTCTATTTCTTGAATATTGTAATACAAATTACAACAATATATATAGTTGATCAATCCTAATCCTAAAAGGAATTGAATCCTTATTTTCCTAGTATATCTTGATCTCTTCCTGATATACATCAATGCAATATCTCTATCTTGATCCTTATTTTGATCTCTTCCTAATATACATCAATACAATATATTTATCATCTAATATTCAACAATGTGCATTGAATCTCTTCGTATAAGATTGTAAAACATATTTTATATAATGACATCATGTACTCATGTATCATAATCTGCATTTCTAAAAATGGTCAGGACAACACGAAAAGCTTTACAAAAAATCATGTCAGAGTTAAAAAAGGAACAAATTGAGAATAGATAAAGTGGGTATAATTAGATAGTCTTAAGTATCTATAGCATTTGCAACATCAATCAACAATTCCTCTTAGTGGCCTCCACCTTTTAGGATCTAGTAAATCATGTTTTTAGATTTAATATTGTGAAATTATGCCTAACCATGGAAGATTTTAATGTTATAATCCATCGAGACAATATTTCTTTTGAAAAGATACCCTACTAAGGTTAAAAATAGCTATCCAAGGGCAATAAAGAAAGTTTTCAAAATGCTCATGTTTTGTCTTCTAGAATATTATTTATTGGTAGCAAAATTGTGGCAAAAGCATTATAAGGTCTTGTCTATTGTATCTAAAATTAAGGGTGATTAATAATCCTAGTGCTTCTATAGGAAACTCTAAATAGGTTATATGAAGTGGTCGTAATAGGACAAATTTCTTTAAGGGCAAGATAGTTTTGTTACAGATTTGGTTATATGAAAAGTTATCCTTAGTAAAACCTCTTTCATCCATGTATCAAGTTAGGCCTAAATATTTTTGTACTCAACAGTTGATGCTTCTAGCCTACATTAAAGAGAATTGGCACATCAATTGTCTACCTTGCTAGAAAATAAAGTTAAGTGGCATATAGCCTTTTTAGCCTCTGCCTATAGAAAACAAGCAAAAGTTAGTACCATATTGTGGGAAGAAATACTGAGAATTGGTCTTCAACATTCACCTGGGAATAAGAAAGCTCATTGGATAACCTTGATATAACAGTCTTGGCACTTAAAAGACCTCTCTAAAGGAACTTGACAATCTCAACTAGCACCTACATAATGTAAGAAGGTAAGTCAAAAGTTTAAAAGGTATCAAAATTTTTTATCAACTATACATATATGAGTAGTACTATTCAAATTGAATACTACAGAGAAATGAGAGCCATTAGGAATTTTCATGATTGAATATTGGCCTTAGGAATCATAAATCATGTATCAAAGATCGTAACAATGTATTAACTCCCTATAAACATATAAACAAGACAACCTAATGCTAGAAGCATAGTACCTTGAGGGAGGAAATCATTAGTCTGAGCAAGAAAGGTGTGTAATACTATAACAACAATAAAAGTACTAGTTAAAGAAGAAATAACTTTTCTAACTGACAGACTTTTATAAGGATCCTCAACCACAAGTCTTTTGTCAGGATTCTTAATGAGACTTGCTAAATCCTTAACCACCTACTTATTATCTAGACTATAATCAAGGCGTTTAGGTTGACTAGGTTTGAGTCTCCATAAAAGCAAAAGTTGAGTGAAAAGTTTAAGAAAAATGAAATGAAGCAAAGTGAGAAATAATATATACTAGAGGCAAAGCTTGAATAAGGGCCCATTGATGAAACTTGTCTCAAATAAAGACATTATAAACACCCATCTCAAAGGGAAAAAGAAAACCCTCAATATCAAGTCTAACCAATCCTTGAGTCAATTAAGCACCTCGAAGAGTCTAAGGGATAATCATGGAAGGAAGAGGATGATGAGAGATCCTTTGAAACTCTAGACTCCTTTCTTAACCATATATATGCCCACTAAAGGGGGTATGCATGTTTTCACGAAAACTACTTAGATGGTAACTCATTGAGTTTCTTTTTTCACACACTCATAATAGGGTAATAATTAAACAATGGTCCATGTATTTGTGTGCATGTGAAATAGAATTTAAAATAGCAAGTTTGCTTAATTGGTCAGGGTTTAAAATCTATGACTCAACTTAGTTTGATCAACAAACTAGAAAATATTTTAAAAGCATATATGTTTTCAAAATGCATGGTTTTATAGTTACATGAGTCATGATGGCTATTGAGTAATGAACTTTCTTTTGCCATTTTATGAATAGTATGAAAAGAATGTATATATGTTGCATGTCTATGTATAATGTAAGGTATAATGGCTACCAAGCATAAGCGTTATTCTAGAACATTACATGTTGGCTAGAATCATTAATACCTTACTGAGTGATTATCTTTCACCCTTTATTTTACATGTTTTCGCACATAACAAATATGTTGATGGATTGTTAGTGGTGGCTGGTCAAACACATGCAAAGGAATAATGATGAATTTCATTAAATGTTAATTTGGTGACACACTTATTTCAAGAATAATCATGTCTAATAACAAATTAATCATACCTATTACCTTCATATTAAACCTTAAGAGAGATAACACTTGGTATAAAAGCTAAACTACAATAATTAAGTCTAGTATCATTGAATCGTTGACCATGGTTACAATATTTTTTATAAACTTTCTCACCTTGCAAAGGCTTTTCTTACTTGTGATTGTCATTGATTAACCATAGTAAGATGAATGTAATATGATTGACCTCCAAAGAGGATGACATTTTAGCATAAATCACCCAAAATGTCTCGAATGAGTAGTATAAATGCACCTATTGGTAGCCATATATTATATTTGATGTGTGTTAGGTATACATACGAATTCGTGATCATTTTTATATTATTTCATGTAGAATTTTATGATTTTATCCCTTGATTTGAAAAAATTTGGGATCACAATGTGTTTGTAGAGTTTTACAGGTTGTTCATGATTTTTATAGGCATTTGATGAAAAAAAGGAAAAAAAGGAAGATGCTTAAGTGATGATTTATTATTGATTTGAGAAGACAAGGAAAAAAATTGCACAAGTGAAGAAAAGAGTTTGTCGTTGCAATGTCAGGATGTAACAAATTCCAAAGGTTAGGCATCACAGTAAGGAAGTAGTAAGGAGACGATGAAACATGCATACAAAAAAATGCCACGAGTTACACCATATTGTGATGACAATAAGGTCCCTTGTGCAATTAAGATATTTAAATCCTAAACCTAGAATATAAATACAATGTAAAGTCACTTGGAAAAGGGAGAACCGCTTTAACTACGAACTTAGAGGGATTTAGCATACTTTTTAAGTTGTTCTTATACTTTTTACACAAGACAATTAAATCAATTAGAGCATTGGTTGTAAAAAGATTACAATGAGTTTTTAAAATACAAATCAAGAGTTTTCTTTATCTAGTCTTATCTTTGAACTTTATCATGCTTTTCTTGAATTTAAGTGTTAATTTTTTCATTATGAACTAATTCTCCTAGGCTAAGATTAGGGCTAGTTAATTCATGGATAGATGATACCTTTGATTATGATTGAAGACTTTGTTATTTGATGATAAGTATGAATTATGATTTTAATGTCTATAAAAAATATGACCAATTTTTAATAAGATTTATGTTATATGATTGAGGTTGAAAGATGATATTACACAAGAGCTTAGATAATACACATCGTTGATTAATTGAACATAGAGATATATGAATTAATACATGCAATAGTTATAGACACAACTGATTTGTGTTAAAAGTTAATAGATTCCATAAAATAGTCATGCACTTTCATATAATTAAATCTACATAGTGCTATAGTAGGTTATTAAATTGTAAAGTAGAATTGATATTGCTTAAGAAAGGGTATTCATTAAATTAGAGAATTTCATTGTCATATGAATAACATAAGTTCTTCAGTTATATAAAAAATTTACTTTGAAGTGGATTAGTGAACTTGAAGTCTTAGCTTTTTCTCTCATCATCTTCATCTTCCTCTCATTGATTTAAATGCATTTTAGTTTTAGTCTTAATTGGTTTTATTTGTAATTAGTTTAGTATTGATAGTTTTCCATACTCTATTCGATCATTTAGATAAAGTTAGGAGTAGTGTTATTTCGATATTTGTTTATATAATCTTTTGGATATGATAACTTTGAGTACTTTCACTTTATTAGTTGAGACTATTACACTTGCTAGGAAGTTATTTTTAAACCTAACATATCAAGTTTTTGGCACCATTGTTGGGGATTGCATCTTTGATAATATCAAAACTTATTATTTCTAATTTTACTCTAAATATTTTTTATTTTATATATTATTTTATGCTGCTACTTTATTTATTTGTTTTACAAGATTTCGCCTAGTGTTTAACATACACTAGCAACTCAATGCTTAAGTCTATTAATCCAAAGATTGGAAGGACTTTACATAATCTGACTATTCAACTAACAGAATTATCAAATGATCCTTAATTAGTATCTTATAACATCTCAAGATTAGAACAATATTTTTAAGCAGGAAATTGGGGTTAAAAATGAGATTATGTGATGAGAAATAGAGTTGAAAGAGTTTAAGGATAAAATAGTCATTTAAGGGCTTTATGTGGTAGGTGCATGGGTCTCATTGGGGGAATTTTTCATACATGGCATGAGAAAGTATGGAAATCTAAGATTTTTATAGAGCACAACCTTGCATCCTAGGGACACACAATTGTAAGTCTCTTTCAGTTTTAGCACATCTATATAAAGTAAATTTTCTCTCATTTTTTAGATAAGTATTACCTAAATTTTAATTCCCTTCTCAGAGAATCCTAACCAGAGAGCTAAGGGAGAGCAACTAAGAGTAACCACTTGAGCTAGAGTTTAAGCAAGAACTAGAGAGAGATAGATCATTAACAAACTAGAGGTAGATGTTTTCTTACTTCTTTCCCTTGTTTTCTCAACATGTGTACTCTATTCTAGGAGATGTGATGATCATTGAAGCATGTCTTATGACTTAATAACATGAAAAATATGATGATATGATGTGATGACAATGATTAATGAAGCTTTGGATGATTAGAAACATGTGTATATGCATATGTTTTTGAGTTTGATGATTTGAAGGTTATGATGAGATTTGATGTTATTGATGAAAATAACATGTGCAAAAGTAGCATGTTGATAATATATAGATGCTTGGATGAATTCAATTATGGTTTAAGTAAGATTATAAGTAGATTTGTGCATTCAATGCTGTTTTTACAGAAGCAAAGCATGATACACGATCATGCACCTAATAAGCGTATGACCATATAATTGTATTTCTGTAGCCTCATGGTCATGCATGCTAAGCGTGCATGACTAGATAAGTGTTTGACGCACAACTGTACAAGGGTCATGGTTATGTGCTTGTATTAGTCTTATAGGCTTATGCAATGCAAAGCCACGACTGTGTGTAGTGCATAACTGTGTATCTTGAGAGTGCACAACCGTGTAAAAAGTAAAAATGACAAATTCAAAAATTTAAACTTACACAAGTATGAGAAACTTAATAAGAAGTAAATACAAAGAGATTTTATAAAGATTATAAGTTTTTTAATTTTATAAAGGTCATGAGTGTTTAAGTATAGAAACTGATGTCTCGAACATCATTTTAAGAGTGGATATGAGAAGACACCTGTGAGTTGTACACCCATTAGAAAGATAGTCAGAGTCTATTAGAAATGACATGATATTTGACCAAGCTTGTAACATCCCAGGTTTGGGGTCAGATTGTGATTTCTGAGTTTTCTAGGGTTGTGAGAGAGTTTGGGGTGAAAAGAGGGGTTTTTGTTGAGTTTGGTGGCTTGTGCATGGATCCGTTTGGATGGATTTGCATGCGATAGTGGGAAAATGGCATTTTTGTAATTTTCCTGGGATGCACGACCGTGCGTGAGAGATGCACGCCCGTGCATGCGCATTTTTCCAGCTGTCTTGGTTTTAAGTCGAGTTTATCCGTTTCCAAACTCATTTTCACTCAAAGTTTCCTTTGATTTTCAGAGAACCTCAACCCTAGAGGTGGTGATCAGCTTCTAGGACCTTTCAATCTGGCTTGATCTTGTGTTCTTCTTGAGAGAGAAAGCATGTCAAAAGGTAGGTGCTTCTTTCCTCTTTCCCTTGTGTTTTGATTCGGTTTGATGCTTGTTTGAGGCTTGAAATGTGTTTCCAGCATGCTTGTGATGTTCTCCTTGTGTGCTGATGATGATTTGAGATGATTATATTGATGATTTGTGCTTGTTCACATGTGATGTGTGAGAAAGTATGTTTATGTATGTCTATGTCATGGGTTGGATGATTTGCTTGAGGTGAGGAGTTGCTGGAGGTATTATTATGCTTATTTGAAGTGTTTGACATGTGATTTATGCTTAATTGAAGTTTGGGTTGTGTTTTTGGTCGGAATCGTATTGATTCCGAATGGTCATGGTGGTGCAGAGCAGGACGCACGCCCGTGCACCCGAGGTGCACGCCGTGCTTACTGCATTATCTGCATGGTCACGACCGTGTTTACGTGCCCGTGCATGACCTAATTTGAGGGGTCACGAACGTGCATGGTTCATGCACGCCCGTGCACACGACATGCACGCCCTTGCGTCAGGCTAAAATGAGAAAAATTAGCTTTAATTGAGAAATGTACACAGTAAACCCTATCCAATGGATAGTAAACAGTAAATTGAGCTCAAATAAGAATACATGATGCATCATATGCATATGCATAACATGGCATGCCATACAGTGTTTTCAGATACGGATTCGAGGCTTCGAACTCATATTTTCAGTTGAAAAACACAGTTTTCAGAGGTAATACGAGGGGGCGCTTGTGAGTTTCAGCACCCGTGTCGCCAGGAGTTATATACTCATTACTAGCCCTATGTATTGGCATGTGCCGGGTTGCTCAGCTAGCAGTTTAGGTTTCCTGATCCCAGGATCAGATGAGTTATAGCGCGAGGCGCTCAGTTCAGTTCAGTTTCCAGGCCCAGGCCTGATGGCATCACGTGGGCCATACAATTTGTGGCACGTGTTTGCAGAGAAAACTCACATGGCCAAGGTACCGAATCCCTGTATTTCATTAGTCTGCGCAACACAGTTTTCAGCATATCATGGTACCCTAGGGTACATAGTTTTCAGTACAGCTTTCAGATAAAGCTTTTATGAGATTTTCAGTTATGGGATCCCAGGATCCAACAGCAGTTTTCATGAACAGTTTTCAGAAAACTATATTCAGCATACAGGCTCAGGCCTAGTTATGATTTCAACATGTTATCATATCATGTCATGATTATATGACACAGTTGCATATCATTCAGAGAATGATAAGACAGTAAGAAACTGTAATTGAACAGAATATGAAACATGTAAAAGACACGAACAGTAGAATATCAGAACATGAAATGATTCGTGAATTTCAGAAAACAGTAACAGATCAGAACAGTTCAGTTTATGATTCCAGTCAAAGTTCAGTGCGTCAAGTTTGACCCTTTCGGATTACTCTTCACTCTAGGTTGTTTACGTATACTCATATACGTATTTTACGATCCGATATGAGGTTGTATCTGATCAGTAGAAGAAGTGAATGCCATAGTTGGTTGTTAGTTGAGCCTGTTCTGTGTGAGTTGTGGTGGCAGTCCTTCGAGAAGGATTGGGTTAGGGTCCGAGGATATGAAGTGCTTACTAGGTGATTTTATCACTCACTCCCTACTTTCCTTTCTCTTGCAGGTGAGTTGTAGGGAGCTGGGAGGAGGAGATGGCTGCCGTCTGGGATCCAGTTTATTTCAGTTTTAATTGTTTGCACATGTATATGTTTCCCGCGAATATTTTAATATATGCAAGTTTTATTTGGGCATGTATATATGTATGTATACATTGTACTACAGGTCTTCCGCTGTGATATGTCAGTTCAGTTAAGCATTTCGGTTGGGTATTATTGACCATATTTTTTCTATTTATTTATTATTATTTTATTAAGCAGTGAACAGTAATACCCTTCTGAGGTGTCTTACAAAGCTTGTTAGAGAGAGTACTAGTTATGTGTCAAATTTTTTGTTTAGTGATCATGTAACAGTATAAATGAACTCACATGATCAAGGTGTCAAATCTCTATATTCATCGTTTTGATCAGTATAATAGTTTTTATATAAAGCTTTTATATATGTTTTACATATAAAGAGAGATTTCATATATGATTTATTATAGGATCATCGGATCACGACAAATGTTTTCTTTTCAAAAAATAGTTTCAGAAAGCAGGCCCAAGGGCTAAGAGATGAGTTTTCAGTATATTTCATATCATGACATACATAGTATGACATAAACTAGAATAAAGACCTCATATTAATTAATAGAAAAATAAAAATTATAAGACAAGAAATCATATAAGCAAGAACATAAGATGAAAAATAAGTTAAGTAAGATAATAAAGAAAATGAAGAGCATAACAAGTCATGTATATAACAGGATAAAAACTTACTTATGGGTAGAGTTAAAAAATACTTACTGAATGACTCATCTCTCATTCTCCAAATTTCCTTTTTCTTGTACGTCAGAGGATTTAGTAACTGAGTTAGACTACAAGGTGGCTGTGAATGAGTTACAGTTTTAAGCGATTTTTCATTTGTGCATATAACATATACTATTTATTTTTGGTTGACACTATATGTACAGTTTTCCATATATATTTTGTACAGTTTCTACTATGTTCCAGATATTATTATAAATTAAAAATATATAATGTTTTCCAGTTTATCGAAAATTGTATTACATTATTATATATTTTAAGCTTCCGTGACATGCATAATATTCAATAAGTTATAATGTGGGTGTTACTACTATATGTTAAAGATAATTAATTGGATAATTATGTTTTCAACAATTGGAAAAAAAAAAAAACTATATAATAGTAACACTTTACATACCTCTACCTTTGGAGCATGATGAAATGCTTCTAAATCAACAATATTTGATTCAATTATGCTACATCTTCAGTTGAAAAGACTGCTTCAAGCATTAGAAAACCGATAATACAAGCCAATAGTTTTAATAACTAGCCTGGCATTATTAAAATGATTTAGACATTAATATTGTTTAGCAGTTTGCCAAGTGATAATCTGAATACTCATATAGCAATTTTTCCAGAAATCTATGCTATTTCCAAACAAAATAAAGCTATAGCTCCTGAGGACTAAGAAAAAACCACTTTTGATGTCCTTATGACATGTTTGTATATAGGAGAATGCCTTTTGGTTTATGCAATGCACCAGCCACTTTTCAAAGATGTATGATAACTATCTTCCATGACATGTTTGAAAATTTTCTAAAGGTATTTATGGATGATTTTTCTATTTTTGGTTCCTCTTTTAATGCATGCTTAAATCATCTTGATTTGATTCTAAATAGATGTGAGGAAACTAACATTGAATTTGAATTCGGAGAAGTATTACTTTGTAGTGTGAGAAGGTATTGTCCTTGGCTCTAAGATCTCTAAAGAAGGAATAAAAGTTGATCGAGTAAATGTGGAGGTGATAAAAAAATTACCTCCCCATATCAGTGAAGGTTGTGAGGAGCTTTTATGGACACACCGAGTTTTACAAGAGATTCATCAAAGATTTTTCAAAAATTGTAAAACCTTTATCTAATCTTTTACTTACAGATAGACCCTTTAACTTTGATGATGAGTGTTTGCGTGCTTTTCAAGAATTAAAGGAGAAGTTGGTCATGTTACTAATCATGGTGGCACTTGATCTCCATTTTAGGCTAATCAAGACAACTTCAAAAGTATTGCAATCTAGTTTTTGTTGGCCTACTCTATTTAAGGATGCATATGCCTATGTAGCTTCTTGTGATAGGTGTCAACGAATAGGGAACATAGCTAGAAAGCATGAAAAGCTTTTAAACAACGTACTTGAATATGAATTATTTGATGTTGAGGGTATAAATTTGATGACACCATTTCCTAGTTCATATTCTAATAGATATATACTAGTGGCTATTGATTATGTGTCTAAGTGGGTAAAAGCTAAAGCCTTTTAAATGAACAATGCTAGAGTTGTGGTGAAATTCTTAAAGAAATGTATTCACAAGATTTGGCACCCTTTGGGCTATTGTTAGTGATGGTGGTAAACACTTTTACAATAAACAATTTAAAAACTTGCTGAGTAAATATTGTGTCAAACCTAAAGTGACCATCCTTTATCACCCACAAACCAATGGTCAAGTAGAAGTATCATATAGGGAACTAAAAAAGATTCTAGAGAAAACCATGAATATCTCTAAGAAAGACTAGTCACTAAAGCTTGATGACACACAAACAACCATTGGTGGTAGGCACACTAGATGCTCAACAAATTGTTTCAACAAGCAAGTCTTCTCATTTGCTTCAAAATTTTCATCCATTCACTTATATGCCAATATGTTACACTTTATGCAGGTTACGTTTATAAAACTTTTTGGTTACAAAATATATGATGACTAAATAATAGTCTTGAATGTGAATGCCAAAATTGACTAGGCATGCTCAAATATTGTGATGGTTCTCTATGTGTTAGCGCATTAAGTCTGCTTCCTTCCTTTCATTTATCAAATTAGCATAGCACATTGCACACATAAAAGTTGAACATTTCATGTGCTAAAAAACTTGATTATGCTTAATTGCTTGATCGTGAACGAAAGAGAGTAAACTTTGCTTATGCTTAAAATTGTGTATGGAGTATATTGTCTGTGGTTGATTGGAGGACTTATATGATGAGTGTATGTGGGCAATAGTTTACATTGTGCACAATAGGTGTTGGGTTGACTACATGAACTGTATTTGAGCGATATATATATATATATATATATTTTGTATTTCCCGTGGGTTGCCCTAGGACTAGATAGTGCTTTACAATGTAGAAAGGAATGCAACTGAGTCATGCATTGTTTTCCATTGTTCTGAATCTTGATTAATATATTTGTGTTATGATTGTGACATAAGAATATAATGGTTATACAGTGTGTGATACAATGATTTGTGTATGATGGCAGTGCTTAAATTACAATTAATATGCATCATAATATGTGCATTATTGATAACGATGATGGGATTGACTTTATATTGCGTTTGCATTGATGAGTACATATAAGGAAAAATAGACAAAAACAGCGCGGGTGCTACCTGAATTTTCTCTTATTTTGACGCTAACGCTTCACCTTGTACTTGTTTTGTTTGTTCTTATGATTGTGGTGCAGGCTACCTAAAAACTTCAGCATGTTGTCATCATGTGTGAAAGCCAAAAGAAAGCAGCCAGTAACCAAAAAGAGAAAGAGGACTCAAGGCGATGATGCTAAACCTATTGATTCACGGGTCACATCCTAGGAGTCCCAAATCAGATTCCAGAAGGCAAGCCAACACAATAAAGCCTTCATTAGGAACGAGGATTTTTTTCCCAGGCGATGGTTGGTATCCAGGAGTCACCAACCTAATTGCGGATTATGGTTGGGCTGTATTTGCAAAGGAGCCAGCAGGTGCCATAGCCCCCTTAGTCATGGAGTTCTATGCCAACGTCATGGATGCAGCCCACGAAAATGTCAAGGTGCATGGAAAAACTGTCTCATTTGATGCCCACATGATCAATGAATTTTACAAGCTAGAAGAGAAAAGTTACAATGCCTATTGCAAGTACATCGAGGGGTTGACATCTGAGCACCCGAGCAAATCATTAAGAACTCATTGGACTATTAAAGATGGAATGGTAAAGCACTTCAAAGCCAGTTACCTACACTCAGTGATCACACTATGGCAGTATTTCGTATGTGCCCCTCTCACGCCAACCTCGCACTCAACTCTTTTTTGCGCAATTATTGATTGGACTCATATAAACATCGGGGCTATCATAAGTGCAATGATCAAGCACTCTATCAACAACATCCAGGTGGCCCATTTTTTTTCTAACCTCATTACAGCGTTGTGCATCCACACAGGAGTAAAGTATGAAGCCTACGAGTGACAACTCAAACCAGGGCCTAGGTTAGGAAAAATCTTGTTTCAATACATCTCGCACGAGGGCAGAATTGGGCACCCACCACGAGACATCCCATCCTCGTCCCTAGTACCACAATTCTCATCCATCAACCAAGTTGAAAAGATCAATGCCCTTCATTCTGAGATGCAAGAGCTGAAATTGCAAGTAAGGGATATGGGGTTCAACTTTAGGCGAACCACTGAGGAGTTGTGTACTATGCAGCGCCTAATGTGTGAAAAAATGCAAATTGACCCAGCTCTGATCCCTTCTCTCTATGACCCAACACCGCCACCAGAGGCCACAAATGATCCAAAAATGCAGCGCTACAAGAAGACAATAACGTGCATTGAATTTTTTGCTTACCTGTTTTATGTATTTTCTTTTGCTATTTTGGTGTTTTTTTTTTTTTATTTTCTATGCACCATAGCTGATGTAATCAAATGAGTTTCTGTTGAGTTTTTTTTTTTTGGGGTTAGATTTTGCTATACCTAATTTTTTTTTTTTTTTTTGAATTTTGATGCATGAGTGAGATGAGTACAACACGATTGAGCATCTCAATTGAATATAGGAAAGTAGTTATAACTTTTGTTTTTTCATATTATCTCATTCTTCATTGAAAGCAATGTAGAAGATAAGTTGGGACTGAAGAAAAACAAAGTTAAAACTAAAATTTTTATTGATTAGGTGAGATAAAACAAAGTTAAAACTGAAGTTTTTATTGATTAGGTGCATTAAGTATAGGTGTGAATTGATATAAACTGATGTGCACATTAATTTTTTGATTTTTTTTTTTTTTTTTTTTTGTGTTTTCGTTTCTTTCGTTTTTATTTTGATTCAGTTAGAAAATCAATGATTAAAATTACTTGACATGAATTATTAGTACAAAACAAGTTTACATTATTCTGGTTTGGAAATATAGAGAAACATGACATAAAAAATTAGAGCTCTCTAGTTTGAGGTAAATGTGAGTTGGTGACTTAGGGAAACACATGATAGAGCCCTTGAAAAATCACTAATGATACAAAGAAAGGATTCAAAAAAAAACTAGAGAATCGAGGCAATTTCGACAATATATATAAGCTAAGCAAAAGATGATTGAAATGTTAGAAAATTTGATATTTTTAAGTCACTTGTTACTTGTGGAAATGCGCATGAATTGTTTTTGAATGTTGGGTTTTGGGTTAGAGAATAAAATAGAAGTTGGGAGTTGATAAAATAGTGTTGTGATGTTTTTGAAATGACTCTAAACTGTGGTGAAGTTGGTAAGTAATGCATTGATTTTTTATTGAAGTTCATGGGACTAATTTCATTTGAGTTGAAGTTTTCTTTTCAATTTTTTTATTTTTCTTTATTTGGGGATACAATGTTTGTGGATAGCATTGTTTGAAACCCTCACATCTATGACTTGTCTACCAGGATTGTTTATAGGTTTTAAAACTTATTGTATATACTAGATGCAATCGTGATAATCCATAGAAGTAGTTAAGGTTACAGTAGTCAGAATAGTTAATAGTTGTATTTTATTTACTTTAGGTGAGTTTTATCATTTGTTTTACTAAAGATTAGCAAATTATTAATTAGGGGTTGTGATGAGTGTCAAGTATATATACAAATTCATGGTTATTTTAATATTATTTTTAATAGGAATTTATAATTTTATTTTTTAATTTAAATAAATTTGGAATCATGATGTGTTTGTAAAGTTTTACCGATTGTTCATGATATTTATAGGTATTAAATGTAAAGCAAGAAAGAAGCCAAGTGAAGATGAGAAAGAAGCCGATCATTCGTTGTTGTTGATCCGAGAAGATGAGAAAGAAAATTGCACAAGTGAAGAGAGGAGTCTAGCGGTGCAACGCTAGGATGCAACAAATTCTAAAGGCCAAGTTGTGGCGTGGAATCAGTGAGAGAATGACGATGCATGCATGCAAAAAGGTAGAAGCCAAATACTGCGACGCTGTGCTACAAAGCGACACTATAAAATCCCTTACACAATTAGGACATTAAAATTCTAAACCTAGCATATAAATACAATGTAAACTCACTTGGACAAGGAAAAGTAAAGTCGTCTTAATTACAAACTTACAGAGATTTTAGCTTACTTTTTGGTTAAATTAGAGAGTTGGTTGTAAAAAAGAAGCAATTTTCTCCTTCTTTTTATCGAATCCTATCTACCACCGTTACTTGTTTCTCGTCGACTAAGCAATTTCTTAAAAAAAAAGAGGAGGATTACAACAAAAAACCTCTTCTACACCTACGAAAAGAGGATTTGTAGATTTCACATCTACTTGAAGTGGAGAAATATGATAATCTTCGTCATGAATTAGTAGTATTAGAAAACAATTCATCGGATTTCCATTTTACCTGATCTTCAATTTCGAGTCCGAAGCCAATAATGGAAATGGAGAGAAAAGAAACCCCATACTACAGAAATTTGATTTGCAATACAATTCAAGAATTTTTTTTTTTTTAATCTAGCTTTTTCTCTTAACTTTATCATGTTTTTCTTGAATTTGTGTGTTAATTTTTTCATTATGAATTGATTCTCTTACGCTAAGACTAATTAATTAATTCATGGATTGATAATATCTTTGTTGTAATCGAAGAACTTGTTATTTCATGATGAGTATGTATTATAATCTTAATGTCAGTTAGAAATTTTATCAATTTTTAATCAAATTTATGATATGAAACTGAAAGGTGATATTGCACAAGAGCTTAGATAATACATATTGTGGATTAATTAGATATAGACACAATTGATTTGTGTTGAAAACTAGTGAATTTTATATAATAATAAAACATTTTCATCTAATTAAATCTACAAAAAAATATAATAAATTATTAGATTGTGAAATAGAATCGATATTATTTAAGAAAGAGTATTGATTAAATTAGAGAATTTTGTTGTCATAAGAATAACATAGTTTCTTTAATCATACACAAAATTTACTTTGAAATGGATTAGTGAATCCAAAGTCTTAAGATTTACAAATAAAAGATTTTATTCGTAATTAGCTTAATATTAGATAGTTTTCATAATCTATTCAATCATCTAAATAAGGTTAAAAATAGTTTTATTTTAACACTTAATTGCACAATCACATGAATACAATTATCTTAAACACTTTCATTTCATTTGATTACTAGAGATTAATACCCTTGTTAGGGGGGATAGTGTTAAACCAACCGCATAAGCATTCATCACTATTGCAACAAATACTGAAATCACAGCAATCACAATCGGACATTGGGGCTACGAATTTCTAGATTTTGCAATGATGTATTTTTATCTTAGTTTTGCAAGTTCAAGATCCCAGCCATTTTAGAAAAGAACAACAATGGAATGAATAGGCGGTGGCTTGGAGGAAAATTCCAAATAAATTGAATCTGCCGAATCACTATTTCATAATTTTCAACATAAATCAGTATCTTACTAAATCTGTCAAAGACGCCACAGATTGTCTATTAACAGCAATGACAAAACAATTTTACCTAATTTGATCAATTATATTAACAAAATTTAAAATAAAGGTAGACCGGATACAAGTAGCTTCAAAATCCTTCCAGATGCAAGAAGCATTAATCTCTTATAGATAATGTTTCTGAGAAAACCTAGTACTCTGAAATCTATGTTGTCTAAAACAATTGGGAAAGTGAAATCCTAAGAAGTTAAATGGAAACTCAGTCAACATCCATAGCCTGCTCCTTTCTATTGATTGACCACAGCTTGATCCACCTATCATGTGAAACGGTCGCAATGGAATACCCATCTGCAATCAACCAACAGCAACAAAGACTAAGAAAAAATTGTATCATATTGATTACACAGACTAAACATAAGGGTATATTAAACCACTACTAACTTTATAAATTACCAAACTATGTAAAACATACACATTCCAATATGAAACAGAAATTAGACAGTAGAAGCTTTCTGGCAAAGCCAGAAGATATAAACTGAAAATTTTTGGGTAAGTGGATTCCAAGGTTCAAACCAGTTTTTCCACCACCTAAACAAGACATGAGTTAAAAGTGCAGCAAACGACAGTTAGCAGCCATGTTTCCACAACTTCTCTCTGGTCAAATTGTCCCCGAAAGCTCACATATTAAAGTTGTTGCACTCCATTATTCTGAATACGGTATAACTTCTCAAAAACTAATATCACTATGTGACTTTGATTTTGGCACCACATATAAAGTTAGTGGCAGCTAATTTGATCATCAATCATTTGACTTCAGTCATATGTACACATTATTATTTAAATTTGATTTAAAGCAATAATCCAATGCTTCACTACGTCAACTTTCATATTTGAACATGCTTATACCACAACAATGAACAGGCCTAAGTTTCTTGTGAAGTTCCCAATCAAAGAGAAATTCTGCTGAGAACCTTTATTATATAAGCTTTATCTTTTCCTCTTCTCTTCGTATCCAGAGTGATTATTTTGAGCAAGAAATGACACAAATCTACTTCTATGTCATGCAGAAAGTGAAAAAAAACAGAAAAAGAAAAACCTAATAACAGCACTTGTGGAGCTTAAAAAGGAAATCTACTCAGTACCTTGTATATTCATGCAACAATAAAAAACAAAAAAACTGAAGATGTTTCTGACATTTAAAATGTAAGTGTCAAAACCCTTTAAAGATATTCCAGTATTCATAAGTTTTCATAAAGTTACTCCAAAAGAAATTTTAAGACTGAAAAAAGTTTACGTAGCATAAGATTTTTGGAAAAGTTGGATTATATACTTCAAGAAAAACTTTAGTAGTAGACCAAAAAATGTTGAGCTGTGATGCATACACTGGATAGTACACTTGTGGAACAGGAAAATTGAGGCACAGAATTATCAACCATACAAACTGAAATGTCAATAAAAAGAACAGATAGAAATAAAAACTACAGATATATGCTTTAAGTTTCTTATAGCTAGAGAGGTTACCCGCACCAACATCCAGAGAAGTAACTTTTGCCTCATGCCCTGACAAGGTTTTTACAAGCCTAAAGTCTCGGCCAGACCAAACCTGGGAACAAATTAAATGAAATGAGGCAAACAAAAACTTGAAACTTTGTGTGTGTGTGTGTGTGTGTACATAATATTATTTCCAATGAAGCAAAACCTATTACAAAGAAAATGCACCTTAGCTGTCATGTCATATGACCCTGTCACCAGGAAATACCCTTCTTGAGGCTCAAACTTCACTTGTGATATAAGATTTGAGTGTGCTGGAATAGTATAGAAAGATCTTTTCTTTCTCAAGTCCCATATGCGGCAAGTATTGTCCTCACCACCAGTTGCTAGATGGTATCCATTGGGTGAGAAACTAATGCCAAGGACCTAAAAGAAGAGCACAGATAAAATGCGATTTAGTGAAACACAATACTAAAATAAATGCAAAAAAAAAATTATATCATTGCAAAAAGAAAAGGAGCCACACAAGTTTAAAGTCTCACCGGCTTCACATGGCCTTCAAAGGCAAGAATACTTCTTCCTGTACGGAGGTCCCAAACACGTGCCACTGAATCCAGTCCACCAGAAGCTACCAAAGATCCATCATGGTGGAAGGCAATTCCATAGACACTCCTACTGTGACCTTCTTGAAGAAGCAACTCGACTCCAGTATCTATGTCCCACAGTCTCCATGTTTTGTCAAAGCTGGTTGTGCCCAAGTATTTTCCTGACGGATGGAAAGAAATTCGAGCAAGACGATCTAGATGGCCTTCAAAAGTATTCAGGAGAGATCCATCAGTATTCCACAACCGTGCAGTCCGATCAGCAGAAGCAGTAGCCAGATGACTTTGCACAGGAGAAAAAGCAACATCAGTCAAACGTTCAGTGTGTCCCTTCAAGGCAGAAACCTTCTCCACTTTTGGCATGCTCCAAATCTTAGCAACTCCACTTAAGGCACTGACAAAAAAAAAAAATTATATTTATTCTCATTAGCATTACAGGGGAATCATTTAATCATCTTGGACATGCAAAGCCAGAGTTCATTACCACCATACGGAACCTAATTAACAAAAGTGGATAAGATACAAATGGAAGTCAAAATTCTCCATGGAACTTCCTACAAATGAAGTGAATATTTATATTCAGCTACATAAAAAGGGAAAGAATCAAGATGACCCAATTTTGAGGACCTATCATGTGCACTGTTTCATATACAGAATATAATTACGCTTTCTAACATTAATTCATTCTTTAGAGGGAGGTGGGGAAATTTTTGTGGTTTTATATTTGGCCAGGACCCAACATTTATCTGAAGAAATGCTTGGTCCCAGAAAAATTAATCCATTAACTAGCAATTGCTAGAAAAATGGTATCCAAATTATAAGAAATGAAGCTCCATTTGTGCTTGTATGTTTTTGTTGAGAAAGAGAAAGGATGGATACCATGTGGCGATCAGATTCCCATCATGAGAGAAGGAGCAACCAGAGAGTGGTCGATCATCCCCAAACTCACTGCAATCAAGGAACAAACTCTCTGCCTGCCTCAGAGCCCAATCAATTTCTGCATCAATGTTTTCATCTGGATCATTTCTTTTCCTGTGTGCACGTTGAAGACGAGAAGCTGCCCTAACAATAGAATATTTTGCAATATCAATTCTAGCATTTAAGAGTGCCTTTGAACCCTCGGTATAAAAAGGGTACTGGATCATTTCTTCTTCAGCATCATCTGCAGTAGCAGTTGCTGCAGCCTCCTCTTCCTCATGAGCTTTCATCAGCTTCTCCAACTGCCCTTCAGCATCCAGCTTTGCCATAAGCATCCGCAACCTATCTCGCCTTTCCATCTCTCGTTCCCCAAAAAGAGTTATGGGTTCACCAAGCCGGCGAAGACGAGCCCGTACAGCCATGTCATTAGTAGGCACTGCAAGAGCAGAAGCACGTCGCTTCATAAGAAGATCCTGAATTGCCTTTTCCTGGCGCTCCCTTACTTGTCTGCTCTCCTCTGAAATCTCATATTCACCAGCAGTAGCCCGTGTTGAATCCAACTCATCACGATCAGAATCTGAATCACTGGTTCTCACCTCCCCATTTTGCGGTGGCACAGTGGGCTTAAAGATAGGAGGTCGGACTGGCAGAGGTGCTAACGGAGCTGGAACTTGGGGAGGAATTGTGGGTATTGGAGCTATATGAGGCACAAGCACTGGTGGTATAGCTGAAGGGACAACTGGTGGAATAATAGGTTGGACAGGA
>JAJEJH010000403.1:274713-405524 GCA_026122585.1 Anacardium occidentale
GTCTTATTTATGTTATAGTAGACGACCAAAAATATCCTACGTTGAGAGAATGTAGTTATTTTTTTTTTTTGTCGCAAGCCTGTAAGTATATAAAACTTATTTAATGTTAATCATTTTTAATATATTGTTAATGATTATGGGTTTGAATATTTTAGGAGATTGTTAATGTGTTTTTGTTTTCGATAAGAAGGAGATGAAATCAGTTTGGTATTGACCTTTGATGGACTACCTATGATACATAAAGGTTGATACCACCACCCGTTTGTCATTGGTCATTATAACATTCTTTTTCAGAAGACCACCTATCAAAGAAAATGATCAACTAGAGAGATATCATTGCTTAACTACTAACTATTTAGCATGAATAAGAACTCATCAATGCAAAATATAAAATAAATCCTTAAAAATTTCTCTTTAATAAGATTAAAATCCATCACAATGTCATAATCAATCATCACACATAGGTTAACATGCAAGAAATGTCCAACAAATTAAATATAAAAATAAATCATAATGCGTGTGGTACAACTCAAGTAACTAAAAACATAAATATGAACATTATCGCCAAAATCCCCTTATGCATGTCTTTAGTTGGATGTTACTTAGGAATCATCAAACATTTATTACTTGCAAGTTATACAAGGAAAAAGGTGAGTGTTAAACACTTAGTAAGTAGAAGACCTTTAAACACCTATATTCATCTTCTCTTTCTTTCTTTTTCTTATCATCTTACATCTCTTATTTCATGAAATTGTCATTTAAGGTACGTTTACTAACCCTAACTATGATGCCATGAGATGTAAAACATGATATAAAGAATGTTTGAAACTTTAGTGAAAAAATTCTTTTAAATTTTATTAGTTGTGTTGATTGAACTAGACTAAGATAAAGATTTGACACCCTAGCCATATAAGTAACACAAGCTCTTATAGTCTTTCTTCTAATACAAGTAAAATATTAATGGACTGTTATAACACTACTATTAAGGGTGTGCCTTATTGTAGGTATGTACACGAAAAATCTCATGGATGCCCCTTATAACAACCTTTTAGAAAACATATTGTTAAAACTTATTAAAAACCATGTTTTTATGGGTGTTTGTAAAACTATAAAACTCATGAGATTGAGCCCTACATACATAACTATGAGAACAAGTTTCTTGTGGCTTGAACATACTATTGAACTTATAAAACTTGTAAAAATATGATATCTTATCTTATGCATGGAAATTGATTTGTTTTCATAAAACATGAACATGTTCTTAATTCTTTTATAAACTTCTTTAATATCTTGCTTATGTTTTCAACCTTGTAAAACTTATTCATGACTTAAGCCCCTACTTTGTGAATCAATTTTGGCATGATTCTATTAGACTAAGTACTCCAAATCCAATCATCACATCTATGTAATTGTATTGTAATCTTATTTATATTAATAAAATGGCGCATTTACTTCATTAAACAATCTATTATCTTGAGTAAAATTAGATGAATTCCCTTCCAATGGTTAAGTTATGACAACGAGATTAGTGTTTGTAAACTACTTATGGGAACCCTTTGCTCATATATGGTGATCATTTTATAAATGTTTGTATTCTTGGCCTTATCTTGGCCAAAAGCACAAGTAATATGGTAAGGGCTATTATAGAAGAATGACTTTACCAAAAGGTAGTGACATATTTCATGTGTCAAAGTTGTTTAATGACAACGTACAATACATGGGTGAACATTGAGCAGATTTGTCAATTGGACAAACTTACCAAGAGAATTCTATATAGATGGTTACTCTAGTGTGTATGAAACACATCATTTAACAAATTGTGGTATATGTGATCCTTCAACTTGAGGTTATCAGATTTCCTTGTATAAGAATTGATATGGTTTAACACTAACCTAATATAGTCCTTAAGAAAGGATTACTAGAATAGTGGTAATTGTCTAAAGATAAGCTTAAACAACCTTATGAGATCTATACCCACTAATAAGTTCTATACTTCTTGAGTTCAACAAAGAGGGTTGTTGACTTAAGAAAAATGGTGGGAATGTTTATTTAACTAAATACCAAGTTATATAATTACTAAAATTTGATTACTAGTTAGCCTTTCTATTTGTAAATTGTAGATCACTAACACCATGCCAAGAAACAAACTTTTCATGTGATTATTATTAGAGAAAGACAATAGGCTATATGGTACCAAAAATTCTTAAGGTATGAAAATCTTAGGATTGTATTATATGAGGAAAGGTGGTTACATATCCTTGAATAAGTTATACCTGCTGAGCTTAGCTTAAAACTACTAAAAAGGAGCAAGATGATTATAATAAGTATCTTGAAGACTTTATTGATATCCAAGGCTTAATGCTAGCATCAATGATACATATACTATAAAGGCAATAAGAAGAAATGGATGTTTCATATGTTCTTCTTTATCTTTAAGAGTTGTTTTTGACTCATATAAAAAGAAAAAGTTATAAGGTATTGAAATCATTATTTATGAGCAAAATGTCTAAGGGAGTTGAGGTTGACCCATATATGATCAAGATGATCAATTCCATAGAAAGGTTAGTAGCCCTAGGTCATAACCTAATCATTGAGCAAGTCTTGTAGCCCTTGATTGACTTATATTCACATATATTTAAAAATAAAACTCATAATAAAAAGAAACATATCAGAAAACCTTTTATTAAGAAAACATCAACTCAATTATACATGTCTGAAATCAGTTCAGCATAACATTTAAAATTGAAAGTACATAGTCTATACAATACATCAATTGCATAAAAACATAGTTAAACAAGGCTACTCCCTATATGACTATACCATTACACTAGGCTATAACCATTACTAGTAGTACTTCAACTCGTCCTTCCTACCCACCAAACTCAGTGGCCTTGAACACCTATAAGATAAAAGCAAAGAAAAGTGAGCGAAGATACTCAGTAAGCAAAATAACTTTAAAATCTTAACTCTTTTATCATTTACTCTTGAGCAATATCTTAACTCATGCTCAACTTACTTAAAATTTACTTAGCATCATATTAATCCTTAATGTTCATTTTCATATCTCATTTCGTTACTACATTATCACTTAAGTTAAGTGACTAGGAAACCTTAGCTTTAACCCTTTTTAACTCATCTTTAAGGATAAAACATAATCCCTTGAGACTGACATGAAATTGTACATACTAACTCATGCACATAATGCTTATGAAATAAAACCATGTAATTGTCACCAATAAAATTGTAACTACAAATTCAGTACTAAAATTATAACCAAAAGCGAAGTACTAAAACTATAAAATAACAACCGTAGGCTATAAACCATAAAACTTAATTTGTAATTTAAAAACTATGTTGATCAGACTAAGTAAGATATAAGGATTTAACTACAGATGTTAGCTGTATCGCCCATTTACTGGTTTAGGAAGGAAGATGTCTCTGCCCATGGGTACATATAGGAGAAGGCATAAACTTGGTTTATTTTATATGCATGTTTTTCTTTTATCTTATTTGGTTAACTAACAGTTTGTTTTTCAAGGATTATTTACCTTTCATTGGGGCTTGTTTAGGTTAGAATAAATGTATATGGTTGAATGGCAAAATATGATGGAATTTTTAATTTATTTTTCTGTATTTTATTTTTTATGGATGGTTGATTTATTTTTGTCATGAATTTTTTATTTTCATTTTATGTGGTAAAATGTTGTATTATGTGAATAAAAATAAGACTTAATTAAACTTGATAATTTATTTAGTAAATACACCACAATAGTGGTGGTTAACTCTTGGGCCTAGCAACATGAATGTCAACACCTTCTCATTGTCATATTTAACTCTATTAGAAATCTCCAAGTTGTTTGTTCTCACCACGTGTATTTTCCCAATGTAATCCTTGGGTGGCACTTTAAAAGATTTCGTATTAGGCCAAAAATCCTATTATACGCTCTTTTAACGATGTTTAAGTTGGTCAAACATGGGTGGTAAGTTTGTCCTGACTTGGTATGGTAAAAACCAACGTTAAGCTTTGACAATTCCATTAGGGGCAATCTAGAAATTGATTATGATATGGTTAATGTATGAAGTGCATTCGATTTTAATCAAGTTCTTTTGCATTGCACAACACCCATTGTACACATTTTGTCCTTAACACCCTCGATGACAATCTATACCTCACCCAAAAGCCTACTCAGCCCAGAGGTAGCCTATCTTATATATTAGCCTTAGGTAACATATCTTAGGATATATAAAAAGAACCTCTAGTTCTTATCTTATATAACCTATTAATCGAGTCTAACCCATGTAATGACCTTAAAAGTCCAAACCCCTTTATGACCTTTTTATGCATGATTGGTCAAGTCAGATTCCTATGTCTCGAGTTCCTTTTATTGCATAACCATCAACATGTTTGGCTGGACTCATGATTATCAAAATTTCATTTTTCCCTAAGTGGTCCTAAAAAAAGGAAAGATTGTTCAAATTTTCGTCATGAAAATTTTCCAAATATAGCTTAACATACCGCTTGATGGCTAGGTAGGGAAAGACTTCCTAACATAGGGATTCATTAAAGTTTAGGACGCAAGCTATTATACCCCCTAATGATTTAATGGTTTAACCTTACCTAAGAAATTCTTTGACTTTTGACCTTTTACATTTTGGAAAAATAAAGAGGTGAAGGGAGGAATAAGGAGGCGAGGTAAACCTCTAAAAAAGCATAAGAAGTGGAAAAGTCATGATACCTAGAGTTATCTCAAATGGACTAGTCACTTTAAGAATCGGTCATAAAGGATATCTGGTCTTATGAAAAGAAAAACAACATCAGAATAAAAGGGTTAGTGATGGAATGGGTCATAAATGATATTTGGTTTTAAAAATAAAGCCAAAAATAAAAATAGGCAAATCATTGACACCTATAAAGGATAATTAAAAAGATCTGTCGAAGGGGTATAAGTTTTACTCTAACTTATATACACATATATAAAATCTCATAAAAAAAGAGTTTGTGTTGGTGATGGAATAAGAAAGAAAATGGTCAATAAAATATATTAAGATTTCTCAAACTGTAGTCGAATTAAAAAAAGTTTGATAAATATCCTTCGTGCATTGAATCTCTTCGTATAAGATTGTAAAACATATTTTATATAATGACATCATGTACTCATGTATCATAATTTGCATTTCTAAAAATGGTCAGGACAACAAGGAAAGCTTTGCAAAAAATCATGTTAGAGTTAAAAAAAGGAACAAATTGAGATTAGATAAAGTGGGTATAATTAGATAGTCTTAAGTATCTATAGCATTTGCAACATCAATCAACAATTCCTCTTAGTGGTCTTCACCTTTTAGGATCTAGTAAAACATGTTTTCATATTTAATATTGTGAAATTATGCCTAACCATGGAAGATTTTAATGCTATCATCCATCGAGACAATATCTCTTTTGAAGAGATACCCTACTAAGGTTAAAAATAGCTATCCAGGGGCAATAAAGAAAGTTTTCAAAATGCTTGTGTTTTGTCTTCTAGAATATTATTTATCGATAGCAAAATTGTGGCAAAAGCATTATAGGGTCTTGTCTATTGTATCTGAAATGAAGGGTAATTAATAATCCTAGTGCTTCTATGGGAAACTCTAAATGGGTTATATGAAGTGGTTGTAATAGTACAAATTTCTTTAAGGGCAAGATAGTTTTGTTATAGATTTGGTTGTATGAAAGGTTATCTTTAGTAAAACCTCTTTCATCCATATATCAAGTTAGGCCTAAATATTTTTGTACTCAACAGTTGATGCTTCTAGCCTACATTAAAGAGAATTGGCACATCTGTTGTCTACCTTGCTAGAAAATAAAGTTAAGTGGCATAGCCTTTTTAGCCTCTGCCTATAGAAAACAAGCAAAAGTTAGTACCACATTGTGGGAAGAAATACCAAGAAATGGTCTTCAGTATTCACCTGGGAATAAGAAAGCTCATTGGATAACCTTGAAATCACAGTGTTGACACTTAAAAGACCTTTCTAAAGGAACTTGACAATCTCAACTAGCACCTACATAATGTAAGAAGGTAAGTCAAAAGTTTAAAAGGTATCAAATTTTTTTACCAACTATACATACATGAGTAGTACTATTTAGATTGAAGACTACAGAGAAATGAGAGCCATTAGGAATTTTCTTGATTGAATATTGGCCTTAGGAATCATAAATCATGTATCAAAGATCGTAACAATGTATTAACTCCCTATAAACATATAAACAAGACAACCCAATACCAGAAGTAGTAGTACCTTGAAGGAGGAAATCAGTGGTCTGAGCAAGAAAGGTGTGTAATACTATAACAACAATAAAAGTACTAGTTAGAGAAGAAATAACTTCTTTAATTGACCGCCCATCATAAGGATCCTCAACTACAAGTCTTTTGTCAGGATTCTTAACGAGACCTGCTAAATCCTTAACCACCTACTTATTATCTAGATTATAATCAAGGCCTCTAGGTTGACCGGGTTTGAGTCTCCATAAAAGTTTAAGAAAAATGAAATGAAGCAAAGTGAGAAATAATATATACTAAAGGCATAGCTTGAAGAAAGGCCAATTGATGAAACTTGTCTCAAATAAAAACATTATAAACACCCATCTCAGAAGGAAGAAGAAAACCCTCAACATCAAGTCTAACCAATCCTTGACTCAATTAAGCACCTCAAAGACTCCAAGGGATAATCATGGAAGGAAGAGGATGATGAGGGATCTTTTGAAGCTCTAAACTCCTTTCTTAACCATATATATGCCCACTAAAGGGGTTATACACGTTTTCATGAAAACTACTTAGATGGTAACTCATTGAGTTCCTTTTTTCACACACTCATAGTAGGGTAATAATTAAACAATGGTCCATGTATTTGTGTGCATGTAAAATAGAGTTTAAAATAGCAAGTTTGCTTTATTGGTCAGGGTTTAAAATCTATGACTCAACTTAGTTTCATCAACAAACTACAAAATATTTTAAAAGCATATGTGTTTTCAAAATGCATGGCTTTATAGTTACATGAGTCATGATGGCTATTGAGTAATGAACTTTCTTTTGCCATTTTATGAATAGTATGAAAAGAATGTATATATGTTGCATGTCTATGTATAATGTAAGGTATAGTGGCTACCAAACATAAACGTTATTCTAGAACATTACATGTTGACTAGAATCATTAATACCTTACTGAGTGATTATCTTTCACCCTTTATTTTACATGTCTTTGCACATAACAAATATGTTGATGGATTGTGAGTGGTGGTTGGTCAAACACATGCAAAGGAATAATGATGAATTTCATTAAATGTTAATTTGGTGACATACCTATTTCAAGAATAAACATGTCCAATAACAAATTAATCATACCTATTACCTCCACATTAAACCTTAAGAGATATAACACTTGGTATAAAAGCTAAATGACAATAATTAAGTCTAGTATCATTGAATCGTTGACCATGGTTACAATATTTTTTATAAACTTTCTCACCTTGCAAAGGCTTTTCTTATAACTTGTGATTGTCACTGATTAACCATAGTAAGATGAATGGAATATGATTGACCTCAAAGAGGACGACATTTTAGCATAAATCGCCCAAAATGTCTCGAATGAGTAGTATGAATGCACCTATTGGTAGTCATCTATTATATTTGATGTGTGTTAGGTATACATACGAATTCGTGATCATTTTTATATTATTTCATGTAGAATTTTACGATTTTATCCCTTGATTTGAAAAAATTTGGGATCACAATGTGTTTGTATAGTTTTACAGGTTGTTCATGATTTTTATAGGTATTTGATGTAAACAATGAAGATGCTTAAGTGATGATTCATTATTGGTTTGAGAAGACAAGGAAAAAAATTGGACAAGTGAAGAAAAGAGTCTGTCGCCGCAATGTCAGGATGTAACAAATTCCAAAGGTTAGACATCACAGTAGGGAAGCAGTAAGGAGACGATGAAGCATGCATACAAAAAGCTAAATGCCACAAGTTTCACCATATTACGATGACAATAAGGTCCCTTGTGCAATTAAGATATTTAAATCCTAAACCTAGAATATAAATACAATGTAAAGTCACTTGGAAAAGGGAGAACCGCCTTAACTAAAAACTTAGAGGGATTTTAGCATACTTTTTAAGTTGTTCTTATACTTTTTACACAAGACAATTAAATCAATTAGAGCATTGGTTGTAAAGAGATTACAATGAGTATTTAAAATACAATTCAAGAGTTTTCTTTATCTAATCTTATCTTTGAACTTTATCATGCTTATCTTGAATTTAAGTGTTAATTTTTTCATTATGAACTAATTCTCCTAGGCTAAGATTAGGGCTAGTTAATTCATGGATAGATGATACCTTTGATTATGATTGAAGACTTTGTTATTTCATGATGAGTATGAATTATGATTTTAATGTCTGTAAGGAATTTGACTAATTTTTAATAGGATTTATGTTATGTGATTGAGGCTGAGAGATGATATTACACAAGAGCTTAGATAATACACGTCGTTGATTAATTGAACATAGAGAAACATGAATTGATACATGCAATAGTTATAGACAAAAATGATTTATGTTAAAAGTTAATAAATTCCATAAAATGGTCATGCACTTTCATATAATTAAATTTACATAGAACTATAGTAGGTTATTAAATTGTGAAGTATAATTGATATTGCTTAAGAAAGGGTATTCACTAAATTAGAGAATTTCGTTGTCACATGAATAACATAATTTCTTCAGTTATATAAAAGATTTATTTTGAAGTGGATTAGTGAGTTTGAAGTCTTAGCTTTTTCTCTCATCATCTTTATCTTCATCTCATTGATTTAAATGCATTTTAGTTTTAGTCTTAATTGGTTTTATTTGTAATTAGTTTAGTATTGATAGTTGGCTAAAGGATTATATCCCACCCATAGTTTGAGGCGGGGACAAAGTCCCACCCGCTTAAGTTTAAAAGCCCAGTTTCCCACCCTTAACCCAATTTTTTTATTAAAAATAATAAGTGTACAGTAATAATCAGGGGTATATTTGTCTTTTTAATATTAAAATTTTATAAATTAATAAAATAAATTTTATATAAATATAAAATTTTAAAAAAATTTTAAATTTAAAAAATTGAAGCAGCCACCGCCACTGGCACCGGTGGCAGTGGCCGCCCATAATAGAACCAGGTGGCCATTTCCGACTACCTGGTTCCAGGGGAGGCCAGATATGGCCTCTTCTTTCGGTGGAGGCGGCCAAATCGGTCGCCTCGAGTTTTGGAGGAGACGACCCCGAAATAAAGGTCGAAAACGGCCAATGGGGCCAAGGTCGACCCTTTACGATCGCTTTCGGCTCTTAATTTTGTCAGAGGCAGCCAAATTTGGCCGTCTCCTCCAAAACTGGAGGCAACCGATTTGGCCGCCTCCACCGCAAGGGGAGGCCAGATCTGGCCTCCCTTGGAACCAGGTGGTCGGAAATGGCCACCTGGTTCTATTATGGGCAGCCACCGCCGCCTGTGCTAGCGGTAGTGGCTACTTTCATTTTTTGAATTAAAATTTTTTTTAATTTTTAAATATTTTTTAAAAATATTTATATTTAAAAATTATTTTATATTTTATTATAAATTTTTAATTTTTAAAAGGGTAGTTTAGTCATTTTAATAGAAAAATTATAAAAAATTGGGTTGTGGGTGGGAGACTGGGTTTTTAAACTTAAGCGGGTGAGACTTTATCCCTGCCTCAAACTATGGGTGGGAAATAGTCCTTTGGCCTTGATAGTTTTTCATACTCTATTCGATTATTTAGATAAAGTTAGGAGTAGTGTTATTTCGATATTTGTTTATATAATCTTTTGGATATGATAACCTTGAGTATTTTCACTTTATTAGTTGAGACTAGTACACTTGTTAGGAAGTTATTTTTAAACCTAACACATCAAGTTTTTGGCACCATTGTTGAAGATTGCGTCATTGATAATATCAAAACTTATTATTTCTAATTTTACTCTAGATATTTTTTATTTTCTATATTATTTTACGCTGCTACTTTATTTAATTTGTTTTACAAGATTTCGCCTAGTGTCTGACATACACTAGCAACTCAATGCTTAAGCCTATTGATCCGAAGATTGAAAGGACTTTACATAATTTGATTATTCAACTAATAGAATTATCAAATGATCCTTAAGTAGTATCCTATAACATCTCAAGATTAGAACAATATTTTTAAGCAGGAAATTGGGGTTAAAAATGAGATTATATGATGAGAAATAGAGTTGAAAGAGTTTAAGGATAAAATAGTCATTTAAGGGCTTTAAGTGGTAGGTGTATGGGTCTCATTAAGAGACTTTTTCATACATGGCACGAGAAAGCATGGAAATCTAAGATTTTCATAGAGCACGATCTTGCATCCTAGGGACACACAATTGTAAGTCTCTTTTAGTTTTAGCATATCTATATAAAGTAAATTTTCTCTCATTTTTTAGATAAATATTACCCAAATTTTAATTCCCTTCTCAAAGAACCCTAACCAGAAAGTTAAGGGAGAGTAACCAAGAGTAGCTACTTGAGCTAGAGTTTGAGCAAGAACTAAAGAGAGATAGATCATTAACAAACTAGGTAAATGTTTTCTTACTTCTTTCCCTTGTTTTCTCAACATGTGTTCTCTATTCTGGGAGATGTGATGATCATTAAAGCATATCTTATGACTTAATAACATTAAAAATATGATGATATGATGTGATGACAATGATTAATGAAGCTTTGGATGATTAGAAACATATGTATATGCATATGTTTTTGAGTTTGATGATTTGAAGGTTCTGATGAGTGTTTTGATGAGATTTGACGTTATTGATGAAAATAACATGTGCAAAAGTAACATGTTGATAATATATAGATGCTTGGATGATTTCAGTTATGATTTGAGTAAGATTATAAGTAGATTTGTGCTTTCAACGTTGTTTTTACAAAAGCAAAGCATAATGCATGATCATGCACCCAATAAGCGCACGACCATATAATTGTATTTCTATAGCCTCACGGTCGTGTATGCTAAGCGTGCATGACTAGATAAGTGTTTGAGGCACAACTGTACAAGTAAGGGTCATAGTTATGTGCTTGTATTAGTCTTACAGGCTTATGCAATGCAAAGCCACGACTGTGTGTAGTGCATAACTGTGTATCTTGAGCGTGCACGACTGTGTAAAAAGTAAAAATGACAAATTCAAAAATTTAAACTTACACAAGTATGAGAAACTTAATATGCAGTAAATACAAAGAGATTTCATGCATGACAAGAATCATATGACATGACATACCAAATAAAAAGATTTTATAAAGATTATAGGTTTTTTAATTTTATAAAGATCATGAGTTTTTATGTATAGAAGCCGATGTCTCGAACATCATTTTAGGGGTGGATATGAAGGGACACCTGTGAGTTGTACGCCCATTAGAAAGATAGTCAGAGTCTATTAGAGGGGACATGGTATTTGACCAAGCTTATTAGAAAGAGTACTAGTTGTGTGTCAGATTTTTTGTTTACTAATCATGTAACAGTATAAATGAACTCACATGATCAAGGTGTCGAATCTCTATATTCATTATTTTGATCAGTATAATAGTTTTTATATAAAACTTTTATATACGTTTTAAATATAAAGAGAGATTTCAGATATGATTTATTATCGGATCATCGGATCATGACAGATGTTTTCTTTTCAAAAAATATTTTTAGAAAGCAGGCCCAAGGGCCAAGATATGAGTTTTCAGCATATTTCATATCATGACATACATAGCATGACATAAACCAGAATAAAGACCTCATATTAATTAATAGAAAAATAAAAATTATAAGACAAGAAATCATATAAACAAGAACATAAGATCAAAAATAAGTTAAGTAAGATAATAAGATAATAAAGAATATAAAGAGCATAACAAGTCATGTATATAATAGGATAAAAACTTACTTATGGGTAGGGTTAAAAAATACTTACTGAATGACTCATCTCTCATTCTCCAAATTTCCCTTTTCTTGTACGTCAAAGGATTTAGTAGCTGAGTTAGACTACAAGGTGGCTGTGAATGAGTTACAATTTTGAGCGGTTTTTCATTTGTGCAGATAGCATAGACTATTTATTTTTGGCTCACACTATATGTAAAGTTTTCCATATATATTTTGTACAGTTTCTACTATGTTCCAGATATAATTATAAATTAAAAATATATGATGTTTTCCAATTTATTGTAAATTGTATTACATTATTATATATTTTAAGCTTCCGTGACATGTGTAATGTTCAGTAAGTTATAATGTGGGTGTTACTACTATATGTTAAAGATAATTAATTGAATAATTATGTTTTCAACAATTGGAAAAAAAAGAAAAAGCTATATAATAGTAACACTCTACATACCTCTACTTTTGGAGCATGATGAAATGCTTCTAAATCAACAATATTTGATTCAATTATGCTACATCTTCAGTTGAAAAGACTGCTTCAAGCATTAGAAAGCCGATAATACAAGCCAATAGTTTTAATATCTAAACTAGCATTATTAAAATGATTTAGACATCAATTTTGTTTAGCAGTTTGCCAAGTGATAATCTGAATACTCATATAGCAATTTTTCCAGAAATCTATGCTATTTTCAAACAAAATAGAGTCACCGATGATGCTATTAGATTGAGGTTTTTCCTTTTCTCATTGAGAGATAAAGTAAAAAGCTAGCTAAATTCATTGCCTGCAAGATCTATCACCACTTGGGATGACATGGCACAACGATTTTTGACAAAATTCTTTCCTCCATTGAAGACTAATAAATTGCAAAATGATATAACAACCTTTATGCAATTTGACATGGATTCACTTTATGAAACATGAGAAAGATATTAAAAGCTACTTAGAAAATACCCACATCACGACTTACTAATATGGTTGCAAGTACAAAATTTTATAATAGTTTATGGCTCACAAACTATTATATTTTTTTAATGTAGTTGTAAAAGGCAATTTTATAAGGAAAACACCTAAACAAGCATTCATCTTTCAATGCTTTGGCTACTTAAATCGAAGCATTGGAAAAAAAAAGAAGATAATATTGTGATCATGTAAGTGAAAGACATGATGTGCAATTTGTATGGCAAAAGACAATAGAGCATTGATTGCCAAGTAGGTAAACCATTCTTAGATTCATAAGAAAATGCTAATTATGTTGGTAATTTTCACAAGCCACAACAAAATAATCTTTACTCTAACATATATAACCCTAAGTGGCAAAATCATCCCAATTTTTCATGGAATAATCAGAATACAGTGATACCACCATTGCCAGGATTCCCACCTTAAGAGAAGAAATCCAACTTGGAGAAATTAATGACAAAATTCATCAGTAGTGTTAAAATAAGATTCTAAAATCAAAAGATATCTATAAGAAGTTTAGAGGTGCAAGTGGGTTAACTAGCATCTTGAAAGGCACAAGGAACTCCACCAAGTGACATAGAGATGAATGTCAAGTGAAACCCATATCACTAAAAAGTGGAAAAGAAATCAAGGCTGAAGAAGAAGAAAAAAACACCTAATGATCATCAAGATGAACCCATTGCAAATATAGCTAAGCCTAAGGCTATTGAAATCTAACTGCCCTTTCTTCTTGTAAATAAGAAACGTTAACTAGATAAAAAAATTGTAAAATTTTTAGATATATTAAAAAGTTGTATGCTAACATACTTTTTGCAGATGCTCTACTTTAGATGCTAAGCTATCTAAGATTTTAAAAGAAATTCTACCTAACAAGAGGAAGCTTGAAAAGCATGAAACCAAAAAACTTATAGAAAAGTGTTCAACTATCTTACAAAAATAAGTTGCCTTCGAAGCTTAAAGATCCAAGGTTTTTTTTATGATTTATTACACAACAGGCTTTATTTTTTTTTTTCTAATATATTGTGTGATTTAGGGCTACCATAAATCTAATGCTTTTGTCAATTTTCAGGAGATTAAGGCTAGAAAAGTCACAACCAACCACAATATTTTTACAATTGGAGGATAGATCAATAAAGTACTAAAGAGGCATTGTGGAAGAAGTGCTGGTAAAGGTAAATAAATTTATATTTCCTATGGACTTTTTGTGTTAGACATGAAATAGGATATTAAAATGCCTTTAATTTTAGAAAGACTCTTTTTGGCCATAAGGAAGGCTTTAACTGATATGCAATTGAGAAATTTAATCTTTAGAGTAAGGGATGAACAATTAATATTTAATGTTTTTAAAGTGATGAAACACTTCATGGATGATCACACCTATTATAGAATTGATACTTTTGATTCATTAATTTTCGAGTACTGTCAAGATTACAAGTTTGAAGATGTAGTGGACGCATGTATTGTGGACTCAAAATACATAAAACAAGAGAATGAGAGCATGATGGAACCTACAACATATTTGACAGGCACACCACCTAATATGAAAACAGGCAACCAAAATTTGAAGCATTAGGCAAACCATTCCTTACTCCACCAAAGCCATCAACTAAAGAGCCACCTACACTTGATTTGAAACCTTTACTTAAAAATATGCATTTTTAAAAGGTTCTACTTACTTGTAATTATTTCATCATCTTTGATAGGAGTTATGGAAGAAAAATTACTTAGGGTTTTAAAAGAGCATAAAAAAGCCTTTGACTGAATAATAGTTGATAGTAAAGGAATAAACCCTTTGATTTGCATGCATAAAATACTCATGGAGGAAAATTATAAGCCCATAGCTTAGCCCTAAAGGAGACTCAATCCAATGATGCAAGAAGTTTTCAAGAAAGAGTTGATTAAATTATTAGATATAGGTGTAGTTTAATCTTTGATAGCTTATGGGTAAGTTCAACACAGGTAGTGCCAAAGAAATGAGGGATGACTATTATTAATAATGATAATAATGAATAGATCCTAACTAGGACAGTCACAAGGTGGAAAGTTTTATAGACTATAGAAAATTAAAAGATGCTATTAGGAAAGACCACTTCTCTTTACCCTTCTTTGATAAAAAAAACTAAAGAGATTTGTGCGCCATGAATTTTATTGTTTCTTAGATGGACATTCTCAGTATAACCAAATAGCTATAGCTCCAGAGGACTAAGAAAAAACCACTTTTGATGTCCTTATGGCATGTTTGCATATAGGAGAATGCCTTTTGGTTTATGCAATGCATCAACCACTTTTCAAAGATGTATGATAACTATCTTCCATGACATGGTTGAAAATTTTCTAAAGGTATTTATGAATGATTTTTCTATTTTTGGTTCCTCTTTTAATGCATGCTTAAATCATCTTGATTTGATTCTAAATAGATGTGAGGAAACTAACATTGAATTTGAATTCGAAGAAGTATTACTTTGTAGTGTGAGAAGGTATTGTCCTTGGCTCTAAGATCTCTAAAGAAGGAATAAAAGTTGATCGAGTAAATGTGGAGGTGATAAAAAAATTACCTCCCTATATCAGTGAAGGTTGTGAGGAGCCTTTATAGACACGCCGAGTTTTACAAGAGATTCATCAAAGATTTTTCAAAAATTGCAAAACCTTTATCTAGTCTTTTACTTACAGATAGACCCTTTAACTTTGATGATGAGTGTTTGCATGCTTTTCAAGAATTAAAGGAGAAGTTGGTCATGTTACTAATCATGGTGGCACTTGATCACCATTTTAGGCTAATCAAGACAACTTCAAAGGTATTGCAATCTAGTTTTTGTTGGCCTACTCTATTTAAGGATGCATATGCCTATGTAGCTTCTTGTGATAGGTGTCAACGAATAGGGAACATAGCTAGAAAGCATGAAAAGCTTTTAAACAACATACTTGAATATGAATTATTTGATGTTAAGGGTATAGATTTGATGGCACCATTTCCTAGTTCATATTCTAATAGATATATACTAGTGGCTGTTGATTATGTGTTTGAGTGGGTAAAAGCTAAAGCCTTTTAAATGAATAATGCTAGAGTTGTGGTGAAATTCTTAAAGAAATGTATTCACAAGATTTGGCACCCCTTGGGCTATTGTTAGTAATGGTGGTAAACACTTTTACAATAAACAATTTGAAAACTTGTTGAGTAAATATTGTGTCAAACCTAAAGTGACCACCCTTTATCGCCCACAAACCAATGGTCAAGTAGAAGTATCATATAGGGAACTAAAAAAGATTCTAGAGAAAACCATGAATATCTCTAAGAAAGACTAGTCACTAAAGCTTGATGATACACAAACAACCATTGGTGGTAGGCACACTAGATGCTCGACAAATTGTTTCAACAAGCAAGTCTTCTCATTTGCTTCAAATTTTTCATCCATTCACTCGTATGCCAATATGTTACACTTTATGCAGGTTACGTTTATACAACTTTTTGGTTACAAAATATATGATGACTAAATAATAGTCTTGAATGTGAATGCCAAAATTGACTAGGCATGCTCAAATATTGTGATGGTTCTCTATGTGTTAGTGCATTAAGTCTGCTTCCTTCCTTTCATATATCAAATTAGCATAGCACATTGCACACATAAAAGTTGAACATTTCATGTGCTAAAAAACTTGATTATGCTTAATTGCTTGATCGTGAACGAAAGAGAGCAAACTTTGCTAATGCTTAAAATTGTGTATGGAGTATATTGTCTGTGGTTGATTGGAGGACTTATATGATGAGTGTATGTGGGCAATAGTTTACATTGTGCACAATAGGTATTGGGTTGACTACATGAACTGTATTTGAGCGATATATATTTTTTTTTTTTGTATTTCCCGTGGGTTGCCCTATGACTAGATAGTGCTTTACAATGTAGAAAGGAATGCAACTGAGTCATGCATTGTTTTCCATTGTTCTGAATCTTGATTAATATATATGTGTTATGATTGTGACATAAGAACATAATGGTTATACAGTGTGTGATACAATGATTTGTGTATGATGGCAGTGCTTAAATTACAATTAATATGCATCATAATATGAGTATTATTGATAACGATGATGGATTGACTTTATATTGTGTTTGCATTGATGAGTACATATAAGGAAAAATAGACAAAAACAGCGCGGGTGCTACCTGAATTTTCTCTTATTTTGACGCTAACGCTTCACCTTGTACTTGTTTTGTTTGTTCTTATGATTGTGGTGCAGGCTACCTAAAAACTTCAGCATGTTGTCATCGTGTGTGAAAGCCAAAAGAAAGCAGCCAGTAACCAAAAAGAGAAAGAGGACTCAAGGCGACGATGCTAAACCTATTGATTCACGGGTCACATCCTAGGAGTCCCAAATCAGATTCCAGAAGGCAAGCCAACACAATAAAGCCTCCATTAGGAACGAGGATTTTTTTCTAGGCGATGGTTGGTATCCAGGAGTCACCAACCTTATTGCGGATCATGGTTGGGCTGAATTTGCGAAGGAGCCAGCAGGTGCCATAGCCCCCTTAGTCATGGAGTTCTATGCCAACGTCATGGATGCAGCCCACGAAAAGGTCAAGGTGCATGGAAAAACTGTCTCATTTGATGCCCACATTATCAATGAATTTTACAAGCTAGAAGAGAAGAGTTACAATGCCTATTGCAAGTACATCGAGGGGTTGACACCTGAGCACCCGAGCAAATCATTAAGAACTCATTGGACTATTAAAGATGGAATGGTAAAGCACTTCAAATCCAGTTACCTACACTCAGTGATCACACTATGGCAGTATTTCGTATGTGCCCCTCTCATGCCAACCTCGCACTCAAGTGAAATTGACAGAGAAAAGGCAACTCTTTTTAGCGCAATTATTGATTGGACTCATATAAACATCGGGGCTATCATAAGTGCAATGATCAAGCACTCTATCAACAACATCCAGGTGGCCCATTTTTTTTCTAAACTCATTACAGCGTTGTGCATCCACACAGGAGTAAAGTATGAAGCCTACGAGTGACAACTCAAACCAGGGCCTAGGTTGGGAAAAATCTTGTTTCAATACATCTCGCACGAGGGCAGAATTGGACACCCACCACGAGACATCCCATCCTCGTCCCTAGTACCACAATTCTCATCCATCAACCAAGTTGAAAAGATCAATGCCCTTCATTCTGAGATGCAAGAGCTGAAATTGGAAGTAAGGGATATGGGGTTCAACTTCAGGCGAACCACTGAGGAGTTGTATACTATGCAGCGCCTAATGTGTGAAAAAATGCAAATTGACCCAGCTCTGATCCCTTCTCTCTATGGCCCAACACCGCCACCAGAGGCCACAAATGATCCAAAAATGCAGCGCTACAAGAAGACAATAACGTGCATTGAATTTTTTGCTTACCTGTTTTATGTATTTTCTTTTGCTATTTTAATGTTTTTTTTTTTTTTTTAATTTTCTATGCACCATAGCTGATGTAATCAAATGAGTTTCTGTTGAGTTTTTTTTTTTTTTTGGGTTAGATTTTGTTATACTCAATTTTTTATTTTTTTTGAATTTTGATGCATGAGTGAGATGAGTACAACACGATTGAGCATCTCAATTGAATATAGGAAAGTAGTTATAACTTTTGTTTTTTTATATTATCTCATTCTTCATTGAAAGCAATGTAGAAAATAAGTTGGGACTGAGGAGAAACAAAGTTAAAACTAAGATTTTTATTGATTAGGTGAGATAAAACAAAGTTAAAACTGAAGTTTTTATTGATTAGGTGCATTGAGTATAGGTGTGAATTAATATAAACTGATGTGCGCATTAATTTTTTGTTGAATTTTTTTTTTTTTGTGTGTTTTTGTTTCTTTCGTTTTTGTTTTGATTCATTTAAAAAATCAATGATTAAAATTACTTGACATGAATGATTAGTACAAAATAAGTTTACATTATTCTAGTTTGGAAATACGGAGAAACATGACATGAAAAAATTAGAGCTCTCGAGTTTGAGGTAAATATGACTAAAAACTTGATTAAAAAAATGTATTTGTGTGTAGTTAACGAGTATGAGTGCAAAAATTGTTTTCAAAATTTTGAGTTGACTTAGTGATTGTTTGAAGCTAAGCTAAATATATATTGCTTAGATAAACAAGGTTCTTGGGAATAAAGGAAATTAATTGCAAAACTGGAAAAAAATATATAAAAATTTAGAAAAAAAAAAAGAAGGCAAAACATAATAACTACTCCAATGTTCTAATGGCTTAGTAAATTTGGATAGACATATCCATTATGAGTAGTCTTTACCCCAGACTGTAACTTGGAATAAGAGTATGTAAAACATTATGAGTTTATGACTTACTGAATAATTGGGTGATGACATTATAAGCATTAACGTTCATATAAAAATGTGAGTTGGTGACTTAGGGAAACACATGATAGAGCCCTTGAAAAATCCACTAATGATACAAAGAAAGGATTCAAGAAATCTAGAGAATTGAGGCAGTTTCGACAATATATATATATAAGCTAAGCAAAAGATGATTGAAATGTTAGAAAATTTGATATTTTTAAGTCACTTGTTACTTGTGGAAATGCGCATGAATTGTTTTTGAATGTTGGGTTTTGGGCTAGAGAATAAAAAAGAAGTTGGGAGTTGATAAAATAGTGTTGCGATGTTTTTGAAATGACTCTAAACTGTGGTGAAATTGGTAAGTAATGCACTGATTTTTCATTGAAGTTCATGGGACTAATTTCATTTGAGTTGAAGTTTTCTTTTCAATTTTTTTATTTTTCTTTATTTGGGGATACAGTGTTTGTGGGTAGCATTGTTTGAATTGAAACCTTGACATGTATAACTTGTCTACTAGGATTGTTTACAGGTTTTAAAACTTATTGTATATATTAAATGCAACCGTGATAATCTATAGAAATGGTTTAAGTTATAGTAGTTAGAATAGTTAATAGTTGTATTTTGTTTACTTTAGGTGAGTTTTATCGTTTGTTTTACTAAAGATTAGTAAATTACTAATTAGGGGTTGCGATGACTGTCAGGTATACATACAAATTCATGGTCATTTTAATATTATTTTTTATTTAGCTTTTTCTCTGAACTTTATCATGTTTTTCTTGAATTTGTGTGTTAATTTTTCCATTATGAATTGATTCTCTTACGCTAAGACTTGTTAATTAATTCATGGATTGATAATATCTTTGTTGTAATTGAAGAACTTGTTATTTCATGATGAGTATGTATTATAATCTTAATGTCTGTTAAAAATTTGATCAATTTTTAATAAAATTTATGATATGTGATTGAAATCGATAGGTGATATTACACAAGAGCTTAGATAATACATATTATGGATTAATTAGATATAGAAATATATAAATTAATATATGCAATAATTATAGACGCAATTGATTTGTGTTGAGAACTAATGAATTTTATAAAATAATAATGTATTTTCATTTAATTAAATCCACAAAAAAATATAATAAGTTATTAGATTGCGAAATAGAATCGATATTACTTAAAAAAGAGTATTTGATTGAATTAGAGAATTTTGTTGTCACAAGAATAACATAGTTTCTTTAGTCATATACAGAATTTACTTTGAAATGGTTTAGTGAATCCAAAATCTTAAGATTTACAAATAAAAGATTTTAGTTGTAATTAGCTTAATATTATATAGTTTTCCATAATCTATTAAATCATCTAAATAAAGTTAAAAATAGTTTTATTTTAGCACTTAATTGCACAATCACATGAATACAATTACCTTAAACACTTTCATTTCACTTGATTACTTGAGATTAATACCCTTGTTAGGGGGATAGTGTTAAACCAACCGCATAAGCATTCATCACTATTGCAACAATACTGAAATCACAGCAATCACAATCGGACATTGGGGCTACGAATTTCTAGATTTTGCAATGATGTATTTTTATCTTAGTTTTGCAAGTTCAAGATCCCAGCCATTTTAGAAAAGAACAACAATGGAATGAATAGGCGGTGGCTTGGAGGAAAATTCCAAATAAATTGAATCTGCCGAATCACTATTTCATAATTTTCAAACATAAATCAGTATCTTACTAAATCTGTCAAAGACACCACAGATTTCCTATTAACAGCAATGACAAAACAATTTTACCTAATTTGATCAATTATATTAACAAAATTTAAAAATAAAGGCAGACCGGATACAAGTAGCTTCAAAATCCTTCCAGATGCAAGAAGCATTAATCTCTTATAGATAATGTTTCTGAGAAAACCTAGTACTCTGAAATCTATGTTGTCTAAAACAATTGGGAAAGTGAAATCCTAAGAAGTTAAATGGAAACTCAGTCAACATCCATAGCCTGCTCCTTTCTATTGATTGACCACAGCTTGATCCACCTATCATGTGAAACGGTCGCAATGGAATACCCATCTGCAATCAACCAACAGCAACAAAGACTAAGAAAAAATTGTTTCACATTGATTACATGACTAAACATAAGGGTATATTAAACCACTACTAACTTTATAAATTACCAAACTATGTAAAACATACACATTCCAATATGAAACAGAAATTTAGACAGTAGAAGCTTTCTGGCAAAGCCAGAAGATATAAACTGAAAATTTTTGGGTAAGTGGATTCCAAGGTTCAAACCAGTTTTTCCACCACCTAAACAAGACATGAGTTAAAAGTGCAGCAAACGACAGTTAGCAGCCATGTTTCCACAACTTCTCTCTGGTCAAATTGTCCCCGAAAGTTCACATATTAAAGTTGTTGCACTTCATTATTCTGAATACGGTATAACTTCTCAAAAACTAATATCACTATGTGACTTTGATTTTGGCACCACATATAAAGTTAGCGGCAGCTAATTTGATCATCAATCATTTGACTTCAGTTATATACACATTATTATTTAAATTTGATTTAAAGCAATAATCCAATGCTTCACTATGTCAACTTTCATATTTGAACATGCTTCTACCACAACAATGAACAGGCCTAAGTTTCTTGTGAAGTTCCCAATCAAAGAGAAATTCTGCTAAGAACCTTTATTATATAAGCTTTATCTTTTCCTCTTCTCTTCATATCCAGAGTGATTATTTTGAGCAAGAAATGACACAAATCTACTTCTATGTCATGCAGAAAGTGAAAAAAAAAAGAAAAAGAAAAACCTAACAACAGCACTTGTGGAGCTTAAAAAGGAAATCTACTCAGTACCTTGTATATTCATGCACCAATAAAAAACAAAAAAACTGAAGATGTTTCTGACATTTAAAATGTAAGTGTCAAAACCCTTTAAAGATATTCCAGTATTCATAAGTTTTCATAAAGTTACTCCAAAAGAAATTTTAAGACTGAAAAAAGTTTACGTAGCATAAGATTTTAGGAAAAGTTGGATTATATACTTCAAGAAAAACTATAGTAGTAGACCAAAAAATGTTGAGCTGTGATGCATACACTGGATAGTACACTTGTGGAACAGGAAAATTGAGGCACAGAATTATCAACCATACAAACTGAAATGTCAATAAAAAGAACAGAAAGAAATAAAAACTACAGATATATGCCTTAAGTTTCTTATAGCTAGAGAGGTTACCTGCACCAACATCCAGAGAAGTAACTTTTGCCTCATGCCCTGACAAGGTTTTTACAAGCCTAAAGTCTCGGCCAGACCAAACCTGGGAACAAATTAAATGAAATGAGGCAAACAAAAACTTGAAACTTTGTGTGTGTGTGTGTGTGTGTACATAATATTATTTCCAATGAAGCAAAACCTATTACAAAGAAAATGCACCTTAGCTGTCATGTCATATGACCCTGTCACCAGGAAATACCCTTCTTGAGGCTCAAACTTCACTTGTGATATAAGATTTGAGTGTGCTGGAATAGTATAGAAAGATCTTTTCTTCCTCAAGTCCCATATGCGGCAAGTATTGTCCTCACCACCAGTTGCTAGATGGTATCCATTGGGTGAGAAACTAATGCCAAGGACCTAAAAGAAGAGCACAGATAAAATGCGATTCAGTGAAACACAATACTAGAATAAATGCAAAAAAAATTATATAATTGCAAAAAGAAAAGGAGCCACACAAGTTTAAAGTCTCACCGGCTTCACATGGCCTTCAAAGGCAAGAATACTTCTTCCTGTACGGAGGTCCCAAACACGTGCCACTGAATCCAGTCCACCAGAAGCTACCAAAGATCCATCATGGTGGAAGGCAATTCCATAGACACTCCTACTGTGACCTTCTTGAAGAAGCAACTCGACTCCAGTATCTATGTCCCACAGTCTCCATGTTTTGTCAAAGCTGGTTGTGCCCAAGTATTTTCCTGAAGGATGGAAAGAAATTCGAGCAAGACGATCTAGATGGCCTTCAAAAGTATTCAGGAGAGATCCATCAGTATTCCACAACCGTGCAGTCCGATCAGCAGAAGCAGTAGCCAGATGACTTTGCACAGGAGAAAAAGCAACATCAGTCAAACGTTCAGTGTGTCCCTTCAAGGCAGAAACCTTCTCCACTTTTGGCATGCTCCAAATCTTAGCAACTCCACTTAAGGCACTGACAAAAAAAAAAAATTATATTTATTCTCATTAGCATTACAGGGGAATCATTTAATCATCTTGGACATGCAAAGCCAGAGTTCATTACCACCATACGGAACCTAATTAACAAAAGTGGATAAGATACAAATGGAAGTCAAAATTCTCCATGGAACTTCCTACAAATGAAGTGAATATTTATATTCAGCTCTATAAAAAGGGAAAGAATCAAGATGACCCAATTTTGAGGACCTATCATGTGCACTGTTTCATATACAGAATATAATTACGCTTTCTAACATTAATTCATTCTTTAGAGGGAGGTGGGGAAATTTTTTTGGTTTTATATTTGGCTGGGACCCAACATTTATCTGAAGAAATGCTTGGTCCCAGAAAAATTAATCCATTAACTAACCATTGCTAGAAAAATGGTATCCAAATCATAAGAAATGAAGCTCCATTTGTGCTTGTATGTTTTTGTTGAGATAGAGAAAGGATGGATACCATGTGGCGATCAGATTCCCATCATGAGAGAAGGAGCAACCAGAGAGTGGTCGATCATCCCCAAACTCACTGCAATCAAGGAACAAACTCTCTGCCTGCCTCAGAGCCCAATCAATTTCTGCATCAATGTTTTCATCTGGATCATTTCTTTTCCTGTGTGCACGTTGAAGACGAGAAGCTGCCCTAACAATAGAATATTTTGCAATATCAATTCTAGCATTTAAGAGTGCCTTTGAACCCTCAGTATAAAAAGGGTACTGGATCATTTCTTCTTCAGCATCATCTGCAGTAGCAGTTGCTGCAGCCTCCTCTTCCTCATGAGCTTTCATCAGCTTCTCCAACTGCCCTTCAGCATCCAGCTTTGCCATAAGCATCCGCAACCTATCTCGCCTTTCCATCTCTCGTTCCCCAAAAAGAGTTATGGGTTCACCAAGCCGGCGAAGACGAGCCCGTACAGCCATGTCATTAGTAGGCACTGCAAGAGCAGAAGCACGTCGCTTCATAAGAAGATCCTGAATTGCCTTTTCCTGGCGCTCCCTTACTTGTCTGCTCTCCTCTGAAATCTCATATTCACCTGCAGTAGCCCGTATTGAATCCAACTCATCACGATCAGAATCTGAATCACTGGTTCTCACCTCCCCATTTTGCGGTGGCACAGTGGGCTTAAAGATAGGAGGTCGGACTGGCAGAGGTGCTAACGGAGCCGGAACTTGGGGAGGAATTGTGGGTATTGGAGCTATATGAGGCACAAGCACTGGTGGTATAGCTGAAGGGACAACTGGTGGAATAATAGGTTGGACAGGATGAGCTGGAATTGTTTCGATAGAAGGCATCAGAGTTTGATTATCAGGGACTACTGCAGAAGACTCCAACACTTCAGTTGATGCAGCATTGCCTTCATCAGCTTCCATGACCCCTATCAAACAAATCAAAAGTTAATATATACATATATATAGATATATAACAGTTTTTGAATTCCATACTCCTGCTGTCAACAACAATTAGGATTACTTACATGAAAAGTTAAAAGCAAATATGCTCAAAACATTGGTCTTTATAAACAATAGAAAGAAACAAACCCTAAAGCCCCATGACAGCAAAAAGTAATATAAAAACTAGTGCACTTAGTTATAACATGTAGATTACAATTAAACAGAAGCTTTACTACAGAGACAACAATGACAGAAAAAAAAAAAATAAAATTTAACAAAGAAAAACATATAAAAAGAACAGGTAGTGCAGAAGAGAATACCAACAGGAGCAGTTGATCTTTTTTTCTTCTCTCAACTAAAATGCTTGTTTCTATCCGCTAGCCGAGGAAAAAAAAAAAAAACACCCAGATTAAGTTGTAAAAGAAATACCAAAAATTCAAGTCCAAACCCAACTATCTGAGCCCTTTTTCTCTCCCTTAACTTTTCAAAAACCAAACAGAAGCTTATTATCTCATAAAATGCCAAGCCCTTGAAACAAGGCGTGAACTAATTAGCAATAACCAACAGCCAAAAGAGGGGGAAAAGGTCTAGAGCCATAAAGCTTAGAAACGAAGCTGAAGGCCTAATAATTAGAATGGACGAATGGTAATTATATCAAGTTACACGATCTCTATCCACCTAAAAAATCTCCAAAAGCCAAGATACATACTGCCGCCACTACGACCAACAAATCCTACCATTAACGCCAAGACCAATACCAGTACCCATACACGCATATACGCTTAATCTATTTAAAAATGAAAAAGCAAATCAGAATATACCTTTCAACAGTAACACAAATATCTCTGTTCGGAGTTAGAGAGAGAAGCCGTTTTATTAAAAATGACGAGGCAAAGGACGGATGATAGGCGCTGATAGCGTAGGTTTGTAGGAATTTTTTAATTCATAGTGCGCAGAGGGGAATGAAGTTCCGCAAGTCGGAGGATGCAAGACGAGAGGCTGTGGCTGCCGCACAAGGGTGGATTTTTTAAAGTTTAAAGAAACAATGGGGTTCTTAAGTTTCCACATAAAAATTAGGTGAAAACTATGCAGGTGCTTAAATTGGTTTTAGGGATGAATAATTAAAATATCGAAATTAAGGGGATCCACTTGAAATTTAAAAATTTTCATTTTCACACATATATAGGAAACTTCGGTGTGAGTTTAAGTATTTTACCAAGTGGAGGGTAAATTGATATTTTACTAAATTTGTCCATAGATTTTATTTTAAGATTATACTAATACATTTAGTTATAAAATTTTTAGTTGTTTTAACTACAAAATAGTATATAAGAAGAATCGACATGGGTTTAACCTTATATTTAACGATGCAAAGCTAACCTGATATTTTACCATAAGTCAATGTAAATTGATAATTTACAATACGAAGGTAAATTGATATGTATCTCAAACCCTAAAACTTTTCGTCTATAAACTAAAAACTCTAAATCTTTAAACCATAAATCCGATGATAAGTTTTGTTATTGTTTTAGATTAGGTAAAGATTAGTAAGATATTTTACTATAGCGCGAAATTCTAATTGGCCATGTAAGGGTAGAATAATATTTTACTATACAGGAGGATAATTAAAATTTTTAATACTAAATTTACATATTACTTATAAAATTTATGGTGAATTTAGTTATGAATAATCCTACCATAGGATTTAACAAAATAACGAGTTTTGTTAAATTAGAACATCCAAAAGCCAAATTAATCTTGACATCTGAAGATATAATTTTTACGAAGACTGTTAATCCAAATTTTAGAAGATCGGTTTGCAGTGGAATATTTGCAGAAACATACTAAAATAAGGATTCTTACTTGACTATATAAGAGATGGTTTTTCAAAATAAGAAGGTGGTGGGGTGGGGGTTTGGGTTGGAGCAGCCATCTTAGACACAAATTAAAGAGACTTTCAGCATTTTTTATTTTATTTTTTGATGTTTTTCGTACTCTTTACTCTTTACACATTACAACTAGATGAGTTTCAATTTTGTACTTTGAAAATTCAAAGGAGATTATAATAAAATTCAAGATTTATACTTGATTTTATCTTTAATCTTTATGATGTATTTCTTGAATTTGTGTGATAATTCTTTCAACATAATGAACTAATTTCTCTTGATTAAAACTAAAACTAGTTAATCTATGAATTTGTAATATTTCTTAATTGTGATTGAAGAATATAATATTTTGTAAGTTCTCTTCAATCATCAAAATTAACAACCCTTAAAACCAACGTTATGTTAAAGTTTTGCCATTTAATTTATGAATCGAAAGCATAAAAATGATAGTTAGATAACAGAATTTAATGAAATATAGTGGTAACAGTGAATAAATTGTTATTGACATAGAATGTCTCACCGAAAATACAGGAAAAGTGCCCAAATACAGGAGAAGAGCAACAGTTTAAGGCAGGAATAAAAAGAAAAAAAAAAAAAAAAGGTTAACACACTACTGGAATGAATAGACCATTTATTATATGAAGAAGAATGGGGCCTAACCAATGTAATATTACCACTCCAATGTGGTTGAACAAATATCAGAAAACAACTTCAGATTACGAACCATGGTTGTAATCCAAAGCATTCTTTACAATATAATAAGAAAAAAAGAGCCTCATCAATCAAATTAAATCGTGCTCTACATCTAACTCTACAATACCTAAAATCTGAACTGAAATGTACATCAACGCTTGGGTAATGATCGGGAAGAGCTCCATGTAACTGAACAATGCGATGCCACGGCACAACACTGCCTTGATTTCTGTCTCATTTCAAAATTAGATCCTTCTTCAACACAAGAGCCAGGTAAAATTTAGGCATCACTCAACTCTGGTCTGTAATGAGCTATGTATCAAAGTCAACTTCATCCAGGCCAGGAGGAGATTGTGGTGGAATTGCTGAAGTGTAAGTCACATCATTAGGAAACTCCAAGACCCTTCTTGCAGTTGCCTGAGCTTGACTGTTATCACCAGTCTTTCTTGATGACATAGTTCCAGACTTAGCTTTTCTACTAGCGTTACTACTTTCAATGGATGATAAAAATGTGTCCCTTGAGAGGCCCATCTCCGCTGATGCAATTACTGAACTGAAAACCCCAGATTCCTTCATTGCTTTAATAATGGCCTATGAATAGAGCAACACTGTAAAGTTGAGGGAACTTGCGACAAAGGGTACATTAGCGTGAACAATTTTTTATTCTGCAGCTCTAAGAACCAAAAAAATGCAGCATTTTGTAAAAAAAAAAAAAAATGGCATCTGAACTAACCAGGGGAGCATAAATGCGAGTCAAGATGCCCTTCTTCAGAAGTTTGACATTCAGCGTTTTATCAGTCCACACAATGTGCTCACGATACCTCCATATACATAAGACAGGCATTAGAGCGATCAATCATTTGTTACTTATATTACCATAGGTAAACACTAAAGTAAGACTTCCTACACTGAATTCTTACTACACGAAAAAGAAGAATATGAATCAATAAGACAGCCTCAGGTTCTCTTTTTGACAAATTAAAACGGTTAAAATTAGTTTTTAAAACAGAATTCTGCACAAATTATTTAACTATAATTTTACCAGCGCAACATCTCCTCCTCTGTTGCAGTCGAGGCAATTATAAATGCCTGCACCAAACATAAAAAGAAAGAAAAACTATTATCAATAAGCCTGAATAATAAGTGCACTTAAGGATAAATATAAGGAAAGAGAAGAAAACAAGACTATGCAAACATAGATTATAGAAATCTTCTCATCACAGAATGAGCATCCATGATAAAGGTTATGGCAATTAGTTTGAAAGGGAAAATCCCAATCAGCTACCCTTTGACAATTGTAGAGATTATGCTATAGCCGAAGAATGCAATTCATTTATGTTTCCAAATTTTGTTGATACAGGATTGTCCTTAGGTAACTGCATGAGTTAGACACTATTCTTATTTCTTTATCTTGGACATGCGTCTACACCATGACTTCGAGACTGATTTAAATAAGGTGGAAAAATCATTACATAAATAAGTGTATAAAACCCAAAAGAAAAAGCACAGGGGCAGAAACTTAATCAGGCAAAACTAAACTATCCACAAAGGAAAAAAAAGGGTAAATACACATAAAAAGCAAATAGAAAAAAACTCACAGCTCTGTCAAATTCCAGCATGAAGCATCTTTTAACATCCTCCTTTGTGGGCTTGCAGCCACACCGGTCACGTCTTGAAGTCAAATCAGAAAATTTGGTATATGTGTAATGCAAGACGGCAGCCTCATCCAATTTGATCTCACTATCAAATATAAAATTGTCATACAAACTTATAAATGAGAGAAAAATAAATTCTGTTCTTTAACAATAAATTTGATAATATCAACTGCAAGAAGGACAAGCAGTTTGATAGAGATATTCCAATAATGACCCCATTCATCAAAAAGGTCTTCACCTTTATACAGTTTCCTATATTTACGTAAATTTTAGATGTCAGTTGAAGGCTTCATACAAAACTCAAGTCTAATAGTCCCCATGTGAAACATGGATGATTTTATAGTCATAATCAATCTGAAAGGCTGCTGAACCAAGAAATTTAATCAAGTGAATTCAGAAATGAGGAATTCATATTTGACACCATTCAATACCATGTCAAGTAATCTCTTGAATAAAAATATAAATTATCAGGTAAAGGTCCAACATTAACACTTAACTCCTAACATTGTAATTTTTTTCTCTGTAAGACACAATAAATTATTGGTAAATAGAAAAGGTAGCAAGCATGTGAACAAGCATCCACAATGATCAAGCAACAAAGACTGTAAATAACAGCACCAAAAAGGGAAAAACATACAAACACACAAACATGCACACACATACAGGCACACACCCATACAAACAATAATGGTTACAAAATCATCATACCTTGGGTTCTTCATGTAGTTGTGCCATCTGTGGGCACCATTAGGACGAAGATGATCTTGAATACGAGCAGCTGATTTCCCATTTCCATATGTTACAAAATAGTTTGGATTTCCACGTGTTGCATCTTTGTAATTGCCAAAGTATATGTCTTTGGTAAGATGGTCATAGTTCTTCTTGAACATAGACACCTATGGCAATTTTATAAATAATGCTACTGTTAAGTAACAATGTTAGGCAAATATAATTTATGTTGCTCTTCAAGACTGCTTTCTTACATGTAAGTTAATACCAGTCATACTTACACACCAGACATAAAAAATAAGTAAAATAGCCTGCAAGTTCAGATTACCAAGGCAATAGCCATATCAAGGAAACATACAGTCTCAAAGAAACTAGCTGATAATGTAAACAATTTCCAGATTATATTAATTTTATCTCTTTCAATTGGACCCAGGTTCACACATAATCCACCAAAGAAGAGATTATACCTCACTGAAAGGTTCCTTGATATCATCTCGCTCAACACTACTCTCCTGAAATAGATTATATTTCATCATCACTCTGATGCCAAAAAAAAAGAACAGTGCAGAGAAACCTGTAGAATATCAACTGTAAAATAATCACCGGATTTATACACAATAAATGTTGATCCACTCACATAATTAGGGAATACGACCATATCAATATGCCCAGGTACATCTAACAGCAATTGTCTCAAAGAGTATTCTTGAGTTCCTGCTGGATGTATTAGCTCATCGGTGTCAAGATGAAAAATCCAATCCATGCCCGCTTCCTAAAGATCAACATGGAAAAAGACTTAGTGTCATCACAATTCCATATACATATACAATACTGACTCTCGATTGTTGACAGAAGAAAATGTAGGGCACATACCCTTGCCATGACGATAGCCATCTCCATATTCAGGGATTGCTTCACAAATAATTCATAATTGCATGGTTTGTAGAAGAAGCTTGCCAACCAAGTTTCATTCCAGATGCGGCTACAGCCAAAAAAGCATTAAAAAACAAATTGAAGAATAAATCGTCAATAATTGTACCATTAGATTTGTAAACAACATAGAAAAACCCAAATCTCATCAGAATGAAAAAGAAAGCAAACCTAAAAATACTCAGAATAGAATAGATTGTCGTATCCACAACAAATTTTGCAGGCAGAGATTATACATCCAATCAACCCCAATATAAAAAGAACCGAACCTTTATTATCATCTCATGGTCTCTGCACACAGTACACTTTATTTGCTAATTTTTCCTAACATCATAGGTTTCTTTATAACCCCTAAAATACTGATGATTCATTAATTAGAACCTTCTACCATGAATTGGTCAAAAAGATATAAAAAGAACAGTCCTAAGGAGAATAGCAGCTTAAAATCCAGAAAAAAGACTAATATTCCCAGTAGGGCTACCTAATTAACTACCCATCTATTACGCCAGCATTTTCACATATCTATCCTTCAAAAAGTTTGTAAATGAACAGAAGAAACTAGAATAAAGAAAAATTAATTAATTCAAATTAAAATCTGGAAAAAAAAATATTACATGGGAAAAATCATCATCAATCATTTCACTGGGTTATGAACTGACCTTTTAGCTTGCTGTTCCTCTAATTCTCTAGTTCTGAATATGACTTTCACCCCCTAAAATACAAACGTTATAGCCCATGAAACAGAAATTTGAGGATAAATACAAGTGAAGTAAACCCAGCTGCCAATAGAGTGCCAGAAACGTCTTAAATAATTCATGCAAAATGAAGCATAAAATCGGAACTCACCGGAATTGATTCCAAAACTTTGGATACGTTAGCAGAGGCAGCCTTTCCCTCCACAAAAAGAAAAAAATTTGAAACACCAATAACCTTGTGATAGAAGATCCATGGTAAAGTCTGTTCTAGGCCGGCAGAAGTACTTGATGTAATACAAATCTGGTGTGTGTGTGACAGAGAAAAGAATAAAAAAAATATCAGAATTCTACGAGCACATATCAAGATTATTTCACTAAAAACCAGTCCATTAATCAAAGTCGAATTTGAAACTTGCTGTTATTTTTTACTCTGCCACTGTGCAAAACAATTTAAACTGCCACGCCTACATTTAAATTCAAAACAAAGGTTAAACTAATAAATTACAGAATCATAGATGGAAAGTCTGTTTTTAACTTTTGCAAAATCTCAGAACTTATTGCGGCTAAGGCCGTATATTAAACCAATTTAGCCAAACTCGAAATTATGCAAATAGATATTAATAGTCAACTATTCCAGATCAAAAGCATCACTTATTCCAATTGCAAAAAGTCAGACAGAATGTATCGAAAAAATAAGAATAAATAGAACATTCATTTAATAACTCTCAACAAATCATGTCATAATCCATAAAACCGATAAAAAAATTATAAATAAAAAAAATAAAATAATTAACGAATAAATAACCCAAATCAACCCCCCTTCTACCCAAAAAAAAGTCACCTTAGGCTTCAGATCCGACCCGAAATGAAACTTCCAGTCCCTAAAATAAGGGAACGAGGGAGTGTTGCTCCGACCCAGAGGATCGACACAACCCGACCCGGGGTTGCGGTCGGACAAGTCAGTTAGAGTGTTGATCATGCCAGGGAACTCAAGGTGATCGGGGGACCATCGAGCAACCGGGTCGGACAATTCGCCCCGCCATTGAAGAATGAAAGAGAAAGAAGCGAGAGTGAGAGGGAGGAGAGTAAGGAGCAGGAGAAGAGGAGAACTGAAAGCCGGTTGAGATGAAGATGAAGAAGAGGAAGCATTGGGTCTTAAAGAAGAGTAAAGACCCGCCATAGTGATGATGACGGTGGTGTTGAGAGGTTGCAGAAGAAATGCATAAATGGAAGAAGAAAATGAATGTGAATTGTGAAACTATATTTAGAGACTAACCAAACTGAAATTCGCAAATGAAAAGAAGGGCGGAGAGGGATACGAAGAAACCGTTTTTTGTTTTATAGAAGGATTCAACCGTTTGCCGTCTTTTTTTAAATTAAAGAAATAATAATAATAATAATAATAATAACAATGAAATTGAGATATCTATCCTTCTAAAATCTGTTAAAAGGGCTACATCTTATAGTAATTTATTTATATTCCATAATTGGATTATTGAAATAATCCGTTTTTAATTTTAAAAACAAATTTAAGGTTTTTTTATTTTTTTAGTTTTTAATACATTTGACTTGATTTTTATGTTATTCAATATACATTGCATTGTTTAGGAAGAGATAACAACATCACAACACAAAACAACCATGCGAATTAAGAATTTTTGTGTCTAGTAGTAGACTAACGAGACAGTAAATTGACACAATCTTTAACTATTTTTCAGTGACGAAGATGAATGAAAAAATAAGTAAATCATTATTCATCAGGTTTGAAATGCTTTAGGATAGAGATTTATGATTTTGTTGTGAATTTATGACTTTTAGATTACAGGTTTTATCGGTTGGTTTTTACAAGATTTTGATTGATTTTTTATTGTTTTGGATGAAATTTAATGTTGGAATGTTGCTAGAATAGATGTATGTTGTTTAAGTGACTAATTGTGGCTGAAAAAAAATTGTGTTTGTCTACATTTCAACATAACACATGGTTACCTGCCACCACTTGAAATTCATTGTCAAAATATGAAGTTCGCATGGCTAGCAAATTTAGGGATGCGAGTGTTTTTGCAAGTTTTTAAAATTGCTTTAATAATCTATGAAGTTCACATATAATGTTTATGAAGTTCACATGTAATGTTTATAAAATTTTTAATAGTCTATTTCAGTTAGGATTAAAAAATGAAGAGTGAAGTATGACAGTACCTTGGTAGGGCCATTGAGGCTTAGTGAAGAGGGCCACTTTAAAGTGCAATTATCTCCCCAAAAGGGTGTACGATGTGCTGGGGGAGATTAGGAAAATTTGTTTTTAGTAATTAAAAAATTTATAAAACAAAAACGAGGCATGCTCGATACAACCTAGGCATAGTGCAAGAACATGCCCACAAACGAAATTCAGGAGTTACATAACAAACCTGACACTTTAGACCTTCTTGGAAACCTGTCTAAACTCTAGCAAAGATATAACCCAAAAAGGCCTTAAGAAAAGCAAAATCCAACAAACCAATCAAGCCCAAACTTTCTAAACTACTAGTTACAAACAAAATACCTAGACCAAAAACATATAAAATAGTTATCTTTACAACCTTTACAATTTTGAACGTAATGTACAAGTGACTTAACAAAGAAGCCCACATTTCTTCAAGGCATAACATGCTCAAGATCCTCTAAGAGCCACTAGCTTGCACTTTACCACCACAAGCTAAAGAATCCTAGTCCATGAAATAGGCATAAGTCCTTGGTTGATTTTCCTACTCCCTATCCCTCTTAGCATAGTGAGTAAATCGGTCATCCACTATGGGAACAACCCTCCCCACAAAGCTTGAACACAAAGGAAAAAAGCTTGTATAAAGCTTAGTCGAAAGCTCCCTGTAATCGTCCCCCAAAACAAAGCTCAAACCTACAAAAAAATCAACTTTTTCATGCAAGACAAGCTTATTTTTTTGCCCCTCTTTCCTCCCTTGGAACAGTCAACATGGTGGTTAGCCTCCAATGGAAGAGCCCTCTAATCAGAGCTTGCATATAGAGGATAAGGCTAGTATTAAGATCTGTTGAAATCTCCCAAGGATTGCCATCAAAATCGTTGCTCAAATTTGTCGAAAAAACTAGTGATATCTAGAAATGATGCCTATATTTCATAAGGTTGATTTCCTTGCTCCTTTCCCTCCTTAGCAAAACAAGCATAATAGATGGATATCAAGGAAAAACCCTTTCAATTGAAGGTTGCATGTGGAAAAAAAGGCAAGAGAAAACACAGTTAGAAAGTCCCAAGGATTGTCACTAAAAACGTTACTTAAACCTAAAGAAATATCAGCATCAATGTCCTACCTGGGCTAACTTTTAATGCTTCTTTTTCTCCCATAACATAACAAGCACAATAGAAATCTTCCAAGGAAAAAACCCTCAAATCAAAGCTTGCATGCAAAGGAAAAGGATGTTATAGTAATTTATCAGAATCTTCTAAGGATTTTTATCCAAATTGTTACTTTAATTTGAGTAAAAATTAGTGAAATCTAGGAAAGTTACCCAGATTTCACTGTTTATGAAAATAATGCCTGTGAAGAGTGTATCAAGAAAGTCAGGTTCTATGCATCAAAACCAAGGCTTGAGCGCTATTTGAGTACCGATATTAGAACTCCTATATGTATATCTTATCCAAGCCAAGTTGTTGGTTACCTGATTGGTGTATAAAACCCTAAGTAACTCCAAATGGCAGTGAAAACCTATACACTAAGCCATACCACTATGACATGCTTTTATGGTTTTTAGGGAAATGGACTTGCAAAAAAGCAAACTCAATAATTTAAAGTTTTCCCTTTTTTCTCTCTTGATTTTGTCTTCACATAATCCCACCCAATGGCTCTTGCACTCAGAAGGCTCAGATAGACTTGCCTCCTACTTTAACAAGTTACAAGAAAAGAATGGAACTCTTAAGCCTTTTAGTAAGTACTTTTATGGTTATTGAAGATGCATTAAGGTAAGGCCCATTAAGGCTAGAGAAAGGAATGTTAGTTAACTCAGCTCCTCTATCTCTAATGAGCCTTTTAACACTAGCACAACCTTTTTTTTTCCAATAATGGTTCCTTTCACAAAAATTCTATTATTCCTCTTATGCTGTATACTATAAACTATAGCTCTAAGTTCAGCTTAACAATAATAGTACTAAGTGAGTTCTTTTTCCACTCTCTAGAAATCTCCTCAATATAATCAGCCCATCTTTGGCTTCTATAGTATAAGTTACTCAGATTAAGAATATTATTTCTTATGAACTGATTATAGTCACAATAAAAAAAAAATGGTCTATGTTTTAATCATGCAAATCACATAACATATACGAAGAGTTAACATATAAACTATACTTTTTCAGTTTGTCTCAAGTAGCCAACTTATTTCTCAAAGTGAGCCAAAGGATGATGGTGTGCCAAAGAATAAACTTCTTATGTCAAACGAGATAAGTCTACTCAACCTCATCATTTTTCATTGTAAACTCATTTTAGGCCAACTTAATGGAAAAATTATCTTTTGTACAAGGCTTCTAGACAATCTTATCATTCCAATCTAAAGGCTTATCCAAGGGAGTATCTTTAACTTCAATCAACTTATGAGAGTAAGCCATCGACTATCTCCACCCTTTTCTTATATGATCTCCTAGATTTCTAAAAACTTTCTAATTCCTAAGTTATAGATGATTCTTTCCCCATACTTCTTGGAAAGAACTCGAGCTACCAATTATCTTACCAAATATAGGTGTTTTGCCCATTGCCAATAATATAACCAATTCTTTTTGGCAATTCATCTCTTAGATTGAGTAACTTTTTCCACCACCGCAAGCTATCACTAGGGCATTTGATGTTCCATATGTTTTTATCTTAAAATACCATACTTCTTAACCCACTTAACCTAGATGGAAGAGTTTTCTCTTTGAACAAATTTTCATAGATGCTTGGCTATCACCATCTTATTTCATTCTTTACTAATCTTTAACCCTAACCTACCCTCATCATATAGCTTATAAACCTCTTCCCAAGCCATCTTAGCCTTAACTAGATTGTGTTTCCATCTACTCTAGGACCAATTTTTGAGCTTAACATTAATTTCTTTAAGGACCTTATTAAGGAGAAAAAGGTGAGTAGCCCAAAAGATACGAATACTAAATAAGATAACCTTAACAAACACTAGTCTACTAGCTTAAGAGATGAATTTACTCTTTCATGATAGGATATGTCCAATAATCTTGTTCATTAAAGGCTTACAATCATGAGCAGAAATCTTCAAAGTAACCATAAGAACCTCTAAGTACTTAAAAGGGAAGGAACCCTTGTAAACTTAAAAATATTGAAAAGCCTCAATTTCTCTTCCTTGATCATTCTAGAAAGGAATATATTACTCTTCTCTCTATTGGTATGAAGATCGAACCATTTATGGAAGGTAACAAGAGTATCTTTGAAAGTACCAATAGACTTCTTCTCTACTTTGCAGAATAAGATGAGATTATTAGTAAAGCAAAGGTGCATTATTTTACTTTCTTTGTATTTCCAATGATACTCAAAATTCCCCTTTATGACCTCCTTCTCAATAATTTTTGAGAAAACATGATCTCCTTGCTTTAAGCCTTTCGAGCTCTTAAAGAAACCTTTAAGCTCACCATTAATCTTGATGGAAACATAGGCATCATGATACACTCTCCAATCTAGTGAATAAAAGTGGGATAAAATCCAAGTCTCTCTAACCATGCCAATATCTACTTTCAATTGACCAAATTGTAAGCTTTCACTAAATTGATCTTTGTGGCACATCTTATTCTATTAGTGAAATCCCTATGATATTTATTAAGCAACTTATTGTATAAAAAACTGTTATCACCTATATTCCTACCTTAATGAAAGATGTTTGTGAGCTACTCGCACAATTAGGAAGCATAACTCTTAATTTGTTAGAAAAGATTTTGGAGATGCATTTATAATTGGTGTTATAGTAGGCGATATGTCTAAAGTCTTTAGCATAGGTGGGATTGTCACATTTTGGCACAAGGGCAATAATAATATAGTTAATTTCTTTTAAGAGGGATCCATTTTTAAAGAAGTACTTGACAACTTCAATCACATTATGTCCATTAATCCCCCATATAGCCTTATAAAACAAGGAACCAAAACCATCCAGTCCAAGAGCTTTATTGTTATCCATATCATAGATAACTCTTCTAACTTCTTCCCCAATCACTTCTTTGGCTATATCATAAGCCTTATTGTCAGGGATTTTGTAGTCAAATCAATATCCTTGTCCTTATTGGACAAAATGTCCTTGAAATGGCCTATTAGAACATTTATGATTTGGTCTTTCTTAAAAACCAGAATGTCCCCCTTATTTCTAACCGTTCTAATGACATTTCAGTTCGTACAACTCTTAAGATATTTAAAAAAGTAACTAGTTTTTTGGGCCCCTTCTTTAAGCCATTAGATTATGGATTTTTCCTTTAACAGGGACTTTTCCATCCAACTAATTATAAGATACTTTTTGGAATACCCCATTTCTTTTTCCATAAGTTCCACATCAAAAGGATTATTAAGGAGTCGAGTTTGGACACTATCCAAATTGTCTATAACAAGGATGTTCCAAAACTTTTTTTTGTTCAACTCTCTCAACTTGCCTTTTACTATTTTAAACTTTCTGACTAATTTGTACATAGAATTTCCAAAAACCATAGTAACTTAACATTTCTTAACCAATGAAAAGAACTAGTTATCAATGGCCCAGAAATTAAAGAACTAAAAGAGATATCTCCTACCTTTTTCTATATCATCACAATAAACAATCAATGGGCAATGGTTAAAGATCCTATTAGAGAGGCTAGTAACAAAATAATTAAGGTATTTGTCAAGCCATAAGTCACTAACTAACTCTATCAAGTTTACAAGCAATTCTCCTCAACCCTTCACTCATATTACTCTATGTTATATTTCAGCCAATGTGTCTTGATTCATCAAGGCAGACTTTATTATATTAATCGTTAAACTCTTTATCACGTTCACTTCATTGGTCAATCTTACCAATTTTCTCATCTTTTCTCCTTATCAAATTGAAGTCGCTTATGATCACCTAAGGTTTATTGCTAGTATTGTTACTAATCCCAATTATGTCCTTCTAAAGACTTTTTTGCTCAATGTAGTCATTAGTATCATAAACAAAAATGGCCTCAAATATACCACCATCATGAATAAGCCCCATTTAACAGTGGATAAATTGCTGCTTTTACTCAATCATTTGAACTTTAATATTATTATTATTCCATAAAACCCAAATGTGCCCACTATGACTAGAATTATAGTTTTTAACCTATTGCCAATCTCTACTCAGTTTGCTTTTAATACTCTCACTATTATTCTCTCTAACCTTGGTTTCCATAATAGCTAAAATGTCAATCGTATTCTCTTTAATGATTTTTCTAATTTCCTTTTGCTTTAGTAAGACATTAATCTCTGAGTATTCCACGATGCTAACTTAACCGTTAATCTTGATTGTTGGTGATCTACTCCCTCCACTTTTCCTATTCTTTTTTTTACTTCCCTTTTGATCCCTCTTGAATCCCATATTCTTGATCTCTATTTCATTCACTATTATAATCTTTCTAAACAACTTAACCTGGAGGAATCCTCAATCCCCTCATTATCTTTTTCTTACACTAAACTCCCCTTTTTATGCTCATTATTCTCCAAACCAATCCCACCAGCCATCTCACTAGGGGTCAAATTCTCTTATCTCAAAATAGTTAGTCTTACATCTTCAGTAGACTTTAGACAATGGTAAAGTTCATCAAGGTGATCATATACTTACCTTCATCAATGATTACACCATCCATAATATGAATACCATCTTCCTCAATAAGTTTCCCCAAAACCTCAAATTTATTACCTTAAGAGTTTTAAGATGTTTTCTCTATCTTCTCTATAGGGATACTAACCTTTTTTCCCTTCTTTAAATCTTCATTTCGTCCCTCTTTCCTTAAATCTTCATTTCCAATTCTTTTGTCAATTGTTTGATCTTTGTAACTAGCATGAGCTTGCACATTCCTCACAAGTTTGGTGTCTTTCGTGGTCTTTTTAATAAACCCCTTTGTTTGGCTTCCTATTTTATAGTCCTCTTTAGAATGGCTATATAAATTACATATTTGGCTTTTCACAAGTCTCCAAGTATAATTTGCCTTCAATTTTATGACTTTTTCTATTTGGAAGTTTAATATTCAATGAATTTGAACAAACTTTATCAAGTTCCGTCTTAATGCTAATTCTACCAAAGTCCAACTGAGAGCCCTCTTTTATAATAGATTAAAGTCTTATCAACTTCTCTATATCACTAGCGATGTAGTTAAAAACTCTTAGGTTCTAAAATTCCAAAGGAATACCAAAAATCCTAACCTATAAAGGAACTATCTTGATCTCCTCAACCAATATAGAAATGTTCCTTAACCATTTCCTAATAAAGAAAAGTTGGCTTCCAATGTACCACGAGTCATTATCAAGGATGGCATTTAAGTCTTTAACTTCCCTAAATTTGAGAATTACCATACGTTGACTATTCGAAGTCACGTTTGTGAGTCATTTACTTCCCTATATTTTTCAATAAATTTCTTCACAATATGGAGAGACAGTATTTTTCTAAGAAAAATAACTACTGTACATAATTCCTATCTTTGGCTCTTTCACATGTGAGGTCCTTAGGGAGCTCGATAATACATTTTCCTCCTTTGGATGAACAAGAGGGTGAGATATATCTTGCATAGTTACTTTTAGTTCCACCACACTAGGCATACTGTCATTCATTAAAGGCTTACTCAAAGCTTCAACAACTTGATTAGATGGTGAGACAACCATAACTCTTACACAAAAACCAAAGGACCACTCATACCAAAAACTCTATCCAGTAAGGCAAACCAAGGAACAACATACACACATAAAAAAAAACAATCACACACAACTAGACTACATACCAAGAATCAAAGGAACAACATAAAAACACATACAGAGGAAACATACACACATAACATTCTCCAAAGTTAGTAGAGAAACAAACACAACACCATATAACACAGAACCTCACATACACTAGCCAAGTCACACATATAGAGTTGAGACACATAATAGAAGGAAGCAACCTAAAAAGCAAAACCAAGATAAAAAATAGAGAAAAATGAGAAGAGAGAATAAAAAGCAAACCCAGTAGCACTATGTAGTAAAAAGAGCATAGAGTGCCAAGGACGCAACCACAGACATATACAGTGATGAAATACAAAGAAGACATAACAAGGGAAACACTAAGCTGAGAAAGAAGAAAGAAAGGTTAGAACAAGACCAACCCAAGAGCCTTAGGTAGGAAGAAGAGCATTTAGCACCAAAAACAAACTCATAAGCACTAGTAAAGAGAATAACCTAAGAAGTAAAGATAAGACACCAAGAATAGGAAAAGAAAGAGATAACATGGCCAAATTTTAACCATCCAAAGAGCATTGGAACAAAGGAACATGCATCAAAGAGAGGATACTTTAGGCACCAAGGGAAGGGAGTCCAACATCAGTAAGAAAGGAAGCTATTTAAAAAGATAAAGAGATTATTATTATAACACACATTTTATTTACTATTTCATCCTAGTTAACTACTTATTTTTGTTATAAAAGAATTAGTAAATTTGTGTTGGTTAATTCAAAAGGGAAAATTGTTTTGTCAATGACTTTTTTAGGAGAAATTTGTTTAAAAAACAACAAAAGATGTTTATGGATACATGTTTTAGACACTTGTTATTGTTACAAGATAAAAGATTTAGTAAAGTTTTAATGCATTTGATAATGATGAGGTAGGTGGTAAGAAGGAACCTTGATCAGAGCTATGGCTTAAGGTTAATAGGGTTGATATGCATTATAGTTTGTATGAGTTCGCGATTATCACAGGCTTGAGGTTCAGTCTAAAGAGCATATGTGATAGTATTTATAGTGTATCAAGGTTCAAGCATTTAAGACAAATATTTTAGGGGTTCGCTATCCATTACATGTAGAGACTTATATTGGACATGGGAAGAGAAGAGATGGTAGAGTGATGATGAGGATTTAGTGAAGATAACTTTGTTATACTTATTTCAGTAAAAGATTATTAGGGATCGACAATAGAAAAGTTTTCCAAAAACAAGCTTTATATTTAGTTGGTGACTTTGAGGCATTTAATGTCTATCTTTAGAGAGTTTGAGTGTGTGAGTTGACATTTAAATCGATAAAGGACTTATTTGACTGATTAGTAGCCTTATTAGATCAAAAAAAAAAAAAAAAAACTATACAAATGGTTGACTAAATATTCAATTATGGGCTTTGCATCAGCTTTTCAAGTAAATATTTTGGTTTGTGATTTTCTATAGAAGTTAACAATGATTTATTTAATTTTTATTGATCATGTTAACCATGAAAATAACACATTTACAATATATATATATATATATATATATATATATATATATATATATATTATAGTTTTGGATATATAAAACACTTGACACTTTGGAGAGTGTTGTAGAGCTTACATCCATTTACGATTGCCCTCATATTCTTAGATAAAGGATGAGAAACATCTCTATTTTGACCATCTTTGATGGTAACCTGACAAGTAAAAAATAAAATAAAATCACACTCAATAAATATATAAATAAAATGTAATTATGATTATGTGTATTAATCTGTTGATTAGGTCTTGCAACAAGTGGGCTTAACTGTAGCATCACAGGATTAGAAATGCCTTTTAGGATAGAATTTGGGGGTTAGATGTGAGAAATAGCAATAGATTGGGAGTTAGAAGAGTTTAAGGGTGAGATAGTAAGTTTCCATAGCCTGTATGGTCTGCGCATGATTCTTCTTAAGAGGTTTCTTTCATTTGTAGTACGGGAAATAAAGAGTTTTCATTTTCCCTTGTGCACTCCCGTGCACCCTTAGAGAATGAGAGAGAAGGTTGCTTTTATTGCTTCCTTACCCACTTTTCTCCCTTTTCAGCCAACGTTTCCCTTTTGTTTTTAGAATCCTCATGCTAGGGTTGAGATCCAGCATCTAGAAGCTCCTAATCCAGTTAGAGAAGAAAGAAATTAGTTAGAAAGTGATTCCAGCGGCCATGGCAAGATGTAAGTGCTCCCTTTCCTCTTCCTTGAGTTTCCCAGCTTGTGTTTGATGCTTGTAAGTATATGATTACATTTCTAGCATGCTTCTAATTTATGTGAAGTGTCTATATGTTGATATGATGAAAATGAGAAGGTTGTGATGATGATTTCCACCCAAGAAACATGCTTGTGTATGTATGTGTATGAATATATGAGAGAATAAATGTTTTAATGGTGGATTATGATGTGGTGTGATGCGTTAAATGTTTAAACCCTAACTTCCTAGCAAGTGTACTAGTTCAAAGTAATACGGGAAGTATTTAGGGTGTCGTATCCACAGGATCGTGTAAGGAAGTACTAGGACAACACCACTCCTAATTTTATCTAAACTATTAAATACGAGTCAAAAATAAATATGAAAACTAAAACCAAACTAAAATTAAGCAATTAATAAGCACGCCTAGGTGAATCGAATAACAATATGTGAGATGATGCTAAGATTTTGGGTTCACTAATTCACTACAATGTAGGTTTTCCGTATGCATAAATATCTTATGTTATTCATGTGACAATGGAGTTCCTTAAATTGATCAACATTCTTTCTCAAGCAATATTAATCCTATTTAACAATCTAATAACCTAAATATCTCTATCTAGGTTAAATTAGATGAAAAATGCATTAAGTTCTATGGAATCCACTAGCTTTCAGCACAAGCATATTGTAACCATGACTATTGCATGTATTATCAAATATATCTCTATATTTAATTAATCCACGGTTCATATTCTAACTGCTTTTATGCAATATCACCTCTTGGTCTCAATCACACAACATAAATCCTATTAAAAAGTGGTCAAGTTTTCAATAGGCATTAAGTTCAGAATTCAAACTCATATGAAATAATATGTTCATAAATTATAATCGAAAAACCCTACATATTCATGAATTAGCTAGCCCTAATCTTAGCAAAAATTGTTTAGTTCATCATTAAACACAAATAAGCAATGATATTCAAACAAAGCATAAGCATAATGGAGAAATAAGAATAAAACTAGATGAAGTGTTGAATCTCTTATTGAAGCTGATGAAAAATTTTCTCACAATTGTAATTCGAAAAGCTTTTGATTGAATCTTCCAAACAAAATATTGAGTATTTGAAAAGTGTGTGAAAATTCTCTCAAAAACTCCCCTAGGATGGCTCTTTCTTTCTCTAAAATTACAAAGTAATATATATACTTAGGGTTAGGGAAGAATTTTAGTCAAAGTGAAATTTGTTGAAAAGTGCCCATGGCGCGGCATCATGCTGCGGCATGAAGGTTCTACCTGCTATTGTTGGGCCATGCCACGACATCATGATGTGGCATGAAGATTCTGGACTGCATGCTATGGCATGCAGCTTCTAGAATTTTTATGCGCCTCCTACACTACCTAATGCTGCGGCATAATGTCGTGGCATATAGCTTCTAGAATTCAAAATTTTGGTCCTCATCAAAGTTGTAGCCCTAAATGTCTAGTTTCATTTAAATTTTGAATCAGTTCATTTGGACTTCAAAATCTCAAGTTATGACCTTTGTAGTGCTCAGTGGTCAGACACAAAATTTCACCAAAAATACCTAAATTTGCGGCAACGGTTGAAGGCCCAAACAAACTTTGATTTTTCCCCATAATAGCTTTTTGAAAAGCTTGAGATGTCCAATACAACATTAATGTGGACTAATTTTTCATTACAGAACTCAAAAATATTGAAAATCATTATTTTTCTATTGTGGCATGCAATACTCTCCTTTCCCATTTTTGCTCTAGTTGCTCATTCTTCTTTAAACTAAAGTCGAACCTCCGACTAGTCCTTCATAAGTGTCTTTTTGGCTTGATTTCCATTGAAATCACATCAAAATCAATATTTCCTGTAAAACCAAACATGAAAACCTATGATCCCAAAATATGCACATAATAAGGGTAAAATGGTTAAATCACCCTTAAAACTCTATAAATTGACCACGAAATTATACATGCAATTGACACTTATCATGGTGTGTTATGAATGAAATTGACGCATGTTTTATGCTTATTGAAGTGCTAGAAATGCATGTTTTTGGTTAATTTCAGATTGGTTAAGATTTGGTATGGATTCTTACAAGTTTCAGGCAAGTGTTGTCGTTACAGACACACACCCATGTGCCCGTAGGTGCACGCCCATGTGCCTTTTCTTTTACAGGGACACACCCATTTGCCTGAAGTGTGCACGACTTCATGCAAAAGAGACATGCTCGTGTGCCTGAGGGACATGGTGGTATGCTTGTTTTTCTAGTGAAATGCATAGAAATTCCAAAAGGTTGCATGGTTGGGTACAGGGCCAACGCATGGCCCCTTGTGTCTCTACAAATGCCCGTGTGCCTTTGCCATGCATGCCCGTGTGTGTCCCTTGCACGACCATGTGCCTTAGCCCACACGCCCGTGCATAAGCTAGATTTTTTAGAAATGATAAGAAATGAAGTTTAATGCATGGGAAACCTTTCCAATGGCCATAAAGCAATATATAAGCATAAAATGAGATAAGATAATGTAGCATAAGCATTTCATAGCATGACATGCTAAGACATCAGCATGAAAAAGGATCAAAGGATCTGAAAGCCTTAGTTATTCAACATTCAGAACCTGACATTTGGGTTAGAGTTTTGGGTGAACTTGAGAGGGCATCTGTGGGATTCTAACCTTCTAACTATGATCAGATCATTCCAGTTTTAGCTTATTAGTTCAAGGACTAATATGTATATTCAGCTTTCTAGCATTTTGCTAGACTGTTCAGCCCACATGGCCAAGATGTCAAATCTCTGTGTTCATCAGTCTGATCAACACAGCAAATATCTTCGAATATGTAGAGATTCAATTACATGCATTTTCAAATGTATTCAGCATGACATGATGTTATGACATTTATTTTATTGCATTAACCATTAATGCAATCAAAATAACAGATTAAACAACATTCAGTATGAGTAAGCGATTGTATGAATGTTTAGGCCAAGACCAAGTATGGATTTAGTTTGGTATGCTTGCTTGGGTTGAGGGAAGTAAGAATCGCTTATTAGGTGATTTTATCACTCATTCATTTCTTCCCTTCCTTTCTTACAAGTAGGTCTGTTGCTAATGAGGAGTGGGTGAACCGTGGTTGACAGGAGATAACTTTAATTAGATTTCAGTTGGCCTGGTGGGGTAATGTACAGAAACATGTACATATGAAAAGTTTGATTTACCCACCATTGTATTTTAAAGTTTTCAGCTTTCGCATGTATGTATATTTGTGTAGCAGCAGCTTTCTTTTTCGTAGGATTCCTATCGTGTATACCCGAATTTTCAGCATATTAATAAAAGTAAAGAAATTATTCAACAACAGTAGTATACGTGGCAGCGAGTCCTATATTAACCAAGTTAATAGATATGAAAAATGAAAAGACAATAAATTAGCTAATCGCTTTGTATATAGAAGTAGGAAATTAAAAAGGGAATAGTATTACATAAAAGTAGAGAAGTTTTCTTGCGTATTTTCTGTGAAAAAACCAAAGAAGAGCAATTAACATTTTACCTCGATCGGATAGCCCATTCTTGGTCAATTGTGTGAACAAATTTGATCATTGTTTGTCTTTTTGTTGGTTATTTTTTAAATTCTTAATTGATGTGAGCCCTTGTTATTTCAGTTTGAGTTTATTTGTTGATATCTGCCTTTATCAGTGATGTTATTAATGTTGATGGCCTTTAGACAATCTAGAGAATAACTTTTTGTTTTATTAGTGAAAGTTTTTTGCTAGACTAAATCTCATGGTTTTTTATCTTTACTTTGTAGGGTTTTTCATGAAAATTCTGATGTTCTTGTAGATGTGCTTGATTATTTTTTGTTGTAGTTGATTTATTAATATAATGTTATGGCCCATTTAATTACACAAAAAGAAAAAAAAATATTTTTTTGTTAGTGATTTTATTTTTGTGATTATTTATAAATTTTTCTAACAAACTAGTATCATAGTCTTGTTCAAAGCAGTTGGGTTTTTTTGTGTAATCATAATAAAGGATTATAATAACAATATGTTTAAATTTACCACATCTAATATCTGGAAGCCAAGGATGACAAATATTTTATATTGTCAGGATGTGTATGGCCCAATTAAGGGTCATGGCACCAAACCTGAAACAATTAAAACTAATAAGGAATGAGAAAAATAGCCTAAGAATTAGACAATGGATAAATAAATAATACAGTATTTCATCATGTAGCTCAAGAGACAATAACACATACCTTGTGGAAGAAATTATTAAAGTTGTATGATAGAAAATCTCTTCATAATAAAGTTTTTCTTATCAGGAAGCCTATTTATATGAGATTAAAGGATGAGATAATAATTTTTGAGAATGATTTTTAAGATACAATGAATAGAGATTAACCAAAAGATTGTGGTGTTTGATGAGTTGTAGGCTTGTTTGCTTTTAAGAACCTTACTTAATAATTGAGAAACATTGGTAATTGCTCTTAATAATTTTACACTTTATGGTAAGTTATTTATAAACCTAGTTATTCAATAAAGAAAGTAAAATGAATCAATTAGGTTTCTTTACGCAATCAAAAGTGCTTGTTACAAAGAAATGAGGGAGAAGTAAAACTAGAGCCCTCTAGACTTCAGATAATCATGAGAAGTTAAGGGGCAGATCTAAGTCTAAGAAGGGTATGATTTATAATTGCTACGGTAAGCCTACCACATTAAATAGTTCTATAGAAAGTTAAAAATGAGTAATCATGAGAGAAATATAAAGATAAGAAGATAGAGACAACTTCAATTACTTTTAATGTGATATTATTATCTCTTGCAATGATCGTAGTGCTAACCTGACATGCTATAATTTTACTTAGGTTATTGACTTTGTAGCTTCATTTTATATCACGTCTAAGCATGATATCTTTTCTTCCTACACTAATGGTTATTTTGGCATTATTCATATGGGTAATGAAGCTTTTACAAATTGTTGACGTGGAACAAATTTGTTTGGAGACTAATATTAGGAGTAAATTATGGTTGAATGATGTAAGAAATTTATTATATATGCCTTAACTTGATTTTTGCATGTGTCTTTTGGCAATGACTATGGAAATATACCAAGGGTAAACTAATAGTGGCCAAAGGAAAAACGTAGAATGCTTTTCATCTCACTCAAGTCAAATCATATAGAGAACATGTGAATGCATTTAAAGGTAACTCTACTAAGCTATGACATAAACAACATAGGCATTTTAGTAAGAAAGGACTTAGCTTACTCATTAAAAGAAATCTGCTTCTCTTGAAAGGTACACCTTTGAAATTTTGCACTCATTATTTATATGGTAAACAACATAAGGTTTTTCTCAAAGTTTATCTTTTTATAAGAGTTCAAATATTCTTGATTTAATTAATATTGATGTCTATACTATGAAAGGTAAAACTCTTGGTAGTTGTTTGCATTTTGTTACTTCTATTAATGACTGCTTTAAGAAGTTAGAAGCCAAGTGTTGACTATATTTAAGTACTTCAACACTATTGTTGAGAGAGAAAAAGGAAGAAAGTTAAAATGTGTTTGTATAGATAATGAAGGTGAATATAAGAGTCTTTTTTAGTACTATTACAAAGATCATGATATCAAGTTATAGGAAACAATTCCTAAAACACCTTAATATAATACACTCATTGAAAGAATGAATAAAATCATTGTAGAAAGGATAATGTTTTCTCATGTAAAACTCCTTAAAGCCTTTTTTGGTGAAGTAATATTAACTGTAATAAAACTTATTAACCTTTCTCCTTCAGTTCTTCTGGACAAATATGTGCTAGAAGAAATGTGGATGGGGAAAGATGTTTCTTATGATCATTTGAGATCTTTGATTGTGAGGCATTTACTCATATTCTAAGAGATGAGAGGTTGAAGCTTGATACCAAGTCTAAATAGTGTCTCATTTTGGGTTCTGGGTATGATAATGAGTTTGGCTATAGATTATGAGATCTTATTGATAAAAAGATTATCATAAGTAGAGATGTAATATTTCTTGAAGACCAAACCATTAAAGACTTTGATAAACTTAAAAAGTCAAAGTCTTCTCCTAATAAGTTACTTGTTGATTTGAGTTTAGAGACTTCCACGTTAGATTATTATAATGATGAAGATGTTTAAGAATAGATTGATAAGTCTATATATGATGAAACTTTTCAGACTAATGGTAATGAATATATTAACCAACCAGTTCTAGAGTTGCCTTTTGATGTTGAATTAAGAGATCTAGCATATACAAAAAACCTTCTCAATGATGTCTTATTTATGAGTATGTTATTAATTAATGGAAAAGAACTATAGTGCTATAAAAAAGGCATCGCTAGTGCTCAGAAGGATAAATAGTTGAAAGCCATGCAAGATGAGATTAATTCCTTGCATAAGAACCATATTTATAAGTTGGTGAAACTGCCAAAAGGTAAAAGACCCTTGAAAAAGAAATATGTTTCTAAAATCAAAATTAAAAAATAGCTCACAGACAAGGTACTAAGTAAGATTAGTTATGAAGGGTTTAGGTTAGAAAAAGGTAATCGACTTTAAAGAGATTTTCTCACCTATAATTAAGTTATCTTTAATCAGAGTTATTTTAGGGTTAGTTACCAACCTGAATTTAAAGATTGAACAACTTGATCTGAAGACTATTTTCCTTTATGATGACTTAAAGGGGAAATATTATATGGAGTAGACTAAAGGATTATAGGTGAAAGGCAAAAAGCATCTTGTATGCAAATTGAAGAAGAGCTTGTATAACCTTATGAAAGCTTCAAGGTAGTCGTACAAACTACTTCCTTTGTTACCTTAGCAAGAGTAATATACTTAAATTTTGTAGTAGGATCAACCACAGTACTTTGCTTAGAACTCTTCTAACGATTTATGCCACAATTCGAATAAAATACAAATCCTAATTAAAATTTGAAATTATCACAGTTTGTCTAAAAATCATATCACTATAATCACGTACAATGAGTTCATCCTCTCCTCCATAAACTAAGAAAGCATCTTTAGTTCTTTTTAGGTGCTTAAAGATGTTCTTGACAACAATCTAATGTTTTTCACCTGGATTAGAATGATATATATACTACAAATGCTTAAAGCAAATAAGACAACAATCCTTCCACATAACATTACATATATAATTGATCCAATTGTAGAAGCATATGGAACATAGCTCATTTTCTCTTTTTCTTCATGTGTTTTAGGACATATGTCTTAAAAGAGATATGTTTCATGAGTCATGGGTAGTGACCATTTATTTGACTCATCCATTCTATATCTATTTAGAATTTTATCTATATGTATGCTCTGACTTAGTCTAAACAACCTATAAATTTATCATGATAGATCTTAATACAAGAATGTAAGTTGTTTCTTCTAAATCCTTTATAGAGAAACACTTGGACAACCAAGTTTTGATAGTTTACAAGTGTGGTATATCATTCTCAATAATCAATATGTCATCAACATACAATACCAGAAATACAACTACACTCTCACTAACCTTTTTTACACATATAACTCATCTTTGTTTTTGATGAATCCAAACTGTTGAGCAATTTTATCAAAATGAATGTTCCAACTCTTCAAAGCTTGTTTCAACCTATAAATAGACCTTTGTAACTTGCGTACTTTGTATGCTTATCCATTAAGAATGAAACCTTCAGGTTGTATCATATACACATCTTTTACAAGATTCTCATTCAAGAAATCATTTTTAACATCATTTTGCCAAATCTCATAGTTATATTATACAGTTATTGTAGGCATAATACAAATATACTAAAACATCATAACCGATGAAAATTTTTTATCATAATCAATACCATACTTTTTTTTTTTTTTGAAACATTTAGAAACTAGTCATGCTTCATAGGTATATACATTACCATTAAGTGTATCCATTAGAGTCCAAACTTTGTTTTGGTACATAAAACCCATCTTATCTCATATTTCATAGATTCAAACCATTCTCAAAGTTTAGTTTATCGTAGCCTTAACATAGGTTTTTGGCTTATTATCAAAGATGACCAATATCATTATATTAAGTCAAAAGATATTCATATCTCTTAGGCTGGTGATATACTTTGTCTGACCTACACAACTATAACGTACCATGCTTAACCATATCATATGGGAAATTATCCTTATTTTTGGGTAACCCACAAATATACATTTTTTAGCTTTGGAACTCAACTTATTCAAATTCAATTTCTTAAAATAAGCATCATAGCCTTAAACATTCATGTAATTGAGATTAGGCTTTCGTCTAGCCTATAACTCATAGAGAACCGTGTTTACAGATTTAGATAAAACATGATTAAGTGTATATATTATAGTCTATTGGGTATAACTCCAGAATGACATGGTAGTTCACTAAGAATCATCATGGATTTGACCATATCTATCAAGGTCCAGTTCCTTCTTTTAGATACATTGTTATGATGTAATATACCAAGAGATGTGACTTGTAAACTATACCATGTTCTTTTAGGTAATCATTGAATTCAACACTCAAATACTTCATTCTATTATCATTGTAAAGGATTTTAATACTTTTTACTAAGTTGTTTCTTTACTTTGTTTGTGATTCCTTTGAAGTTATCAAAGCATTCTAATTTAAGTCTCAAAAGAAACACATATCTATTCTTATTGAAATCATCAGTAAAGGTCACGAAGTAAAATTTCTCATGTCTACTTTGCACTATCATGGATCTACATACATCATTGTGTATAATCCCAGATTATTCAATCATCCTCTCATTGTGACTAGTAAAAGGTGACTTTGCTATCTTGTCACCTATAAGACTAGATTCATATTCATTATAAGACTAAAAGTCAAATGATCATAAAACCCGAATAGATTGAAGCTTTGAAATGTGTTTCATATCTATATGCCTCAATCTATAATACCGTAGATATGTGGGATTAAATTTGATAGTCTTAATACATTTATTTGTATTAACATTGAGAATATTGTTATTACTTAAGTCTAGAACATATAACTCATTTACCATGTATGTAGTTCTATAAAGAATATTATTCAAGCTAATGGTTATAGTTCATTAACAATCAAGAAACGACACCCTTTCTTATCCAAAACAAATATAAAAATTAAATTTCTAGAAATATTAGATACATAATAACAATTTTTAAGCTTCAAACAGAGCCCAATCAGCATATATAGATAATATGATCCTACAGTTAAAGCTTTGATTCTTGCTCTATTCCCAACACATAAGTCCATTTTTTTTTGGCTGAGCAATTTACTTTGCCTTTGTCTTTGTATATCAAAAGTGATGTGAGTACCAAATCCTATGTTTACAATTTAAGATGAATTAGGAGTAATGTTAATTTTAATAATGAAAGTACCTAAAATAGAAGCAATCAATTTCTTCTTTTTATACTTAAAAAAGACCCTACACTGTTTTTTCTAATGGCTTAGTCTACCACAAAAGAAGCAAACCATCTGTCATTTTCCCACACCATTAGTGGGCTATAAAGTAGGTAGGATCTAGGTCTAAACCTTAGCTTTGGGCTTGACCTTGCCTTTGCCCTTGGCTTTATGCCAAACACCAATCATGAGTATTTTTTTCCCTTTACCTTTTGCCATATCTTGTTCTATATTCTTAATCAAACCTAACAACTCAAGAAGAGATATCTCCTTCCTAACAAGGTTGAAATTCATAATAAACTACGATTATGAAAAAGGAATGAAATATATAACACAAGGTTGATGGCTAGCTTGTTGTCTATAATAAACGTCAAGTTAGCTAGCTTCTCAATGTGACCAATCATCTTAGTCACATGAGCACATAACTATGTACCTTTGCTCATTCTACGATAGCATAGAGCTATACTAGCCTAATATTATTCAAATTTCTTTTAAGCTTTGAACATCTCATATAGGTAAAGAAGAATGGACTCAACATCCATATCCTTATGCTGCATATATGTCTAGAACTAAATGGAAGTCAGTATAAGACACTGGACTTCTACATAATCCTTAAGATATTTTTTATAAGCATCTGTCTCAGCCTCGATAGCATCAGGACTAGGCTGTAAGAGTTTTTTCCCTTCAAGGACATACAATCTTTCTTTTTAACATTGTACAATCCAAAAATTCCTATACTAGTTAAGAATATTGGCACTCTCCAGCGTATTTTCCTTTTCAAGTGTTGGACATAGTAAGTTTGAATTTGTCATAGTAAATGATCTATATATGTGTCAAAAAAATAAATTGGTTTACTCATTTTAATTCGTTCAATCAAGATTTTATTAAACGCTCCCTCTATTTTCCTTAAGCCAACAACTCTCACTATTACACTTAAAAGGTCCTGATAGACTTCTTAGTAAACCTTCTATCAAATCAATCTAACATTCGCTTTGGTGAATAAGTCAAGTTGACTCAAATAAGTAGGTCATCAAACCAATCAATAAAATGTCATGATCTCAAGTTAGGTTTTATCCCAATAAATAATGTAAGACTTAATTATGATTCATGTATCAATAGATTGGATACTATATATCTCACGTATCAAGTTACTTTTTGTTGATTCCTACTCGGCCTCTAATATTTTTCATCTGTGCTTTAACAGACAAGTTACTTTTTATTAGTTAAGTATGACCCAATATAACTAGTAACCAGTTTTTCACTCGATGATGGGTTACCCTTTGCTTTGGTGAATAAGATTCCTACAAACTAGGGCATGTTCTAAAAATGTTATATTGAAAGGCTTTCTATTATGACTTAATATTTATTGAGGGGTTTTTAATTATGTATCATCAATTTTAGTTCGCATGTGAGATGATATTCCAACAAAATAAAACCTAACATGTATACTAAATGAGGTATAAAAATACACATACCAATATACGAGTTTTAACTAATGTTAAGCCTCCAAGCCAATAGGATCAACCAATCAACCTAGGTTTTATTTCTTCAAATTTTCAAGAATTTAAGTACGTTCTCACTTCTTTTTTTTTTGAGTCTTCAAGTAATTACATTGCTTTACCTCCTAGTTGCATATATTATGTTAAATTAAACAAGTAACTAGCTATTCTAAATTTTTTTACATCAAAATTTAGAAACCTCAAGTTACATTCGAGGGGGTGAAAATGAAAAAAGAATTATATCGAGAAAACATAAGAGAATGCAAGCCTCATAGGTTTTAGTTAAATAGTTACTAGTATACATTCTCAAAAAATCCAAAACATTGATAGACGAGTCTTAACCCGTATATTAGGCATCATGCATATATATCAATTAAACATATATGCATACAATTAAAATTAATTTTAATTAGTCATATGAAAATTGTATTTTAGTCTCTATATTTATAAAACTTATTAGACCCTAAAACTTTGTAAATGTTACAAATTGACCCTAGGTTGTCAACTCAAAGTCAAAATACAACATTCACTTTAATCATAGGTGTAAGCATAACTTCACGACTATGAAAAAAAGCCTTACGAGTGTGATTATTTTATGCACAACTGTGACTACACCTAATATGGACAGTGTCACAGGATATGTACAAGTATATTTTATTCTATGTATGGGTATGACTAAAACATACACAACAATATATTGAGTCTTCATTGGATCATGACCCTATAAACTACACTTAGTCATGCTTGTGACTTTATATGATCATGGTTGTGACAGTACGATTTCCAAAAGTTCTAATGACAAAATTAGCCAAAATTCAACGACAAATAACATATTCAATACCAAAAACAACTAAAATGGCATGAAACGCCATAAGTAATTTTTACAACAAAATGCTTGATGCATAAAAACATGTACATTGAGCATGATTTAATACAATAATGCAAAATTGAGCACTCAACCCTTATACAAACACAAACATCGAGTATTTACAATTATGGAGAAAAATAACATGAACTAAAAACTCAACAATAATCACATTTTATGTTTTTATTAAATTAAACATGGCATCAACATGCTCTCAAATTGAAATAATCAAACACAACCAAATAGCATCAAAACCTAAACAACATTTGAAAATGAAAATATAAGCTCTGATACCACTGTTGGAGTTTCCCCGAAGTCACTAGAAGGGTGAGCAAGTAGTGAAATTTCAAAAATAATAAAAAAGCATAAAAAAAAAACAAAACACAAGATATACATTTTTCAAGTTCTCAAAAGGCTAATGCCATAAAATTAACACACATAGGTGTTTATCAAAACACCTACCTCAATTGAAGCTTTTCAATTTTTTTACATGGTTTAGAATCCTAAAAAACGAGCTCTACTCCATTAAAACAACCAATGACCCTTGTAGTTATCTATAAAAGCAAGAAAGAAGTAAAATTTATGTTGGTAGATGAAAGTGACAAGTGTGAGTATTTTGGTCACAATCATGAAAGTGTGAAAATACAAAAGAACTAAAGAAAAATCATCATATTCGCTTATTTAGAAAGCCAATCACAGGCATGACCATGATAAATGTTTGCTTGTGACCATAACATGTATGTCTATACACAAGGTGTCATAACCCGTATATATGTGTCTAGTAACTATTATGATTTTATATATGTTGTGTATAATTGATGACATTCACACGATCGAATAACCATTAAATAACTTTTTGTATGCCTGTACATAAGGCATGCATGTTTGGGAGTCATCAGATTATTTAAATTTTAAATTCGATGAGTTAAGTTTATCTAAACACATCAGGATTCTATCAACCATCAAGATGTACATCTATGACCTATTGAATACACGACCATGCATTAAGGCAAATCCTTGATCTTGACTTATCAACCTAATCCTAATGGATTTAACAAGTTTAACGTGATATTAAATCATGAATCACTCACCAAGATAATAATCTGTTACCTCAGTCTGTCAACTCCATAGTATGTAACCCATAAGCCACTTTCTATTTTGGTAGTATCTAAATTTGAGCTAAATTTAGACACATACCATAAATGACCTCTCGTAAGACATTACATCCACTTGAATGGTATAGTGTCAATAAAAAACTTAGAGCTTGATCAACTTAATAGTAACATATAATATGATCCTTTTACTATCATGTCGTATAAGGTTAGGATATAAATACATATCTATCTTAGATATCCTTGTATATGTATATGTCCAAACTGAGAATAAATATGGTACCAGTCAACTATAGTCACAGGCTTATGGTTCTAGAACACTCAACTGAGACACTTAATCTGTGTATGAGAGTGATGAATCTTATATTGATTTACTATAGTCTTCATACTGATCATGATAAGGTTAATCCTTACCTTTATAACACCCTAGCTATGAAGTGTATTTAATGATTTCAAATGATACAACTTCTAGTGTGAGATGGTCTAATAAATCTCAAGTTAAAATATCATATATACTCATCAAGTTATAAGGATTGACCTATAGATATAGATAACATTTTTTATATGGGATTGAGACTAGGCTACAAGCAATAACCTCAATGTATGTAAACCATTATCATCTTTCTATGAAATTGTACACACCATCTGTCGTGTCCTTATCTTATAGTGATGTTAAGATTGTAGACTGGTTTTAGTATATCTATTATAAATGTATGAAAAGCATGATCAATTATCTAAATTTATCATCTTAGTTCTACCATGCTAAAGACAGAACACACACACACACACACACATATATATATAAAGAAACAATATATCTAAAATATCTTATATTATTAATATCATAAAAATGTACAAGTGCAATGATATACAATAATTATACATAAATGAATATAACTCAAGTACAACAGACTAATGGTTATAAAGCACTAACCCTAATACCTTGGTTATTCATTATTATTTGCATGGATGATTATATCTAGTGCAAATGGGAGATTTTTGGGGTTAGTGATTTAAAGACAATCGTCCAAAAGATACTGGTTTATTGATGAATTATATACACCAACACCAAATGGTACTTTCTTCATCTATAAGCATTTTGATGTTAGGATAAATGCCCTTAGGATGGTTAAACCGAGTTAGAGAATCAAATAGTTTAATTGTCTTTTTTTTATATACTCATTAAGACGGTTATTTTAAAACTATCTATAGTCTCAATATTACCATAAGCTCGAGGGAGTGGTAATGAAGATAAGACTATTATAGTTTTTAACACTTCATCAAAAGATGATAGTAGTTTACACATGCCAAAGTTGTTAGTTACAGCTTAGTGTAACACATAGATGCATAATGATATTAAGAATGTTTACTTGACATGACTCGCCAAAAGGATTTCATCTACATGGATATCCTAATGTCTATGGAACATATTATTTTAAGAATAGAAAGGCATATATGATATTTTGACTTAAAGATCACTCTTCGTAACAAGGAAAGGTATATTTCTACTTCATTTAATATACCACTATAACAGAGGTAACATAACGATGGTGATTGGCTATATTAGGATCTATGTATAGGCTAAAGTGGTCCAACATAGGATTTATCACTTATAATAATAGAAGACTTTATCTATAAGGGGTCTACATTGACATCTATCAGCGACTAAGTTTGTGATCACAGTATGATCTAGTTAATGTCTAATCTAGCACATTGTCTACTTGATTGTTGATTAATCTAAATAGCGAGGAATAAATAAGGTAGATATTGGATCTATTTCTTAGCCTTGAGAGATCAAAGATAATAAAGGGATTTGTATTAAATAAGTAGTCATATACTGATAAGCTACTAATTAATATTGACACTTAAAGAGATAAGTGTTGTATACTGATAAAAGACATTAGATCTATCATAGACTCTGTATAGTTGGATATTAAGCTTATGTGAATGATTCAGCATAAGACCATATATTGGTTGAGTGAGAGATTTGCTTTTTAGTTGTGGCATAATATCTCTCATCTTTTCCATACCCAAAGTCAATACCACACAACTAACAACTATCTATGGTACTTGGTTGTTTCTAAGGTCATACCTAATGTGGATACCTTTAATGTTACCCTACTTTGAGTAGAAAGTGTCTTTTGAATTATGGTCAGAGATCTCATGTCATATAAAGATTGGTGGAGCCATCATATAAAAGGTATGCCTAAAATCTTGTATAGGTTTCTATTTATATAATGTCTAAGATCAAGTGTATCTTAGATGGAATTGCATTCATGTATGTTTATTTATCGTGTGTATATGTGTTGACTAAATATATGAGGGTCGATATACCATATGGGTGCTTGAAAAAAAATTTAAATAACTATTCTATTGGGTTTCATGCCTATATGATGCATCCTTTCTAAAATCTTTGGATCCAAGATCCTAAGAAGCGATGGCCTTAAAAATCCTATTAGACTAAGACCCAACAACTACACAACCGTATGTCTTCTTTATATAAAGTATGCATGATTGTGTGCCTTTAACATGCTTGACATACGTTTATGACTATAAAAGAAATAAGCCTGCTCATTTCTTTATATCTACTTCTTTTGCTTTCACCTATTTTTCTTTGAGAAGAAAAAGTTGTTTTCATTATTGTGTGGCCTAAGATCTCTCATCTCTTTCCTACGAAAAGTCATGCACCATATTTCTATTTGAGTCTGTAGTACATAATCACTTTTTAGCACTTGCCTTGTGTGGATCACCAATAGTGTCACCCTACTTTAGGTGAAAGGCTTCTTTTGGGAGGTAAATCATGTCACGTAAAGACTAGTAGAGCCATCACATGTAAGGTACACCCAAAAAACCTAGTATAGTTTAATTTTATACAATTTCTAATTATCAAGATGTATTGGAATGGGAATGATTTATGTATGTATATTGTATACTTGTTGAGAATACATATAAATTGGATATGTGTGGTTGTTCGTGTTGGTGTGTCATATAGGCAAGGAAGAAAAATTTTGTTATATATTTTGTTGTGCCCACACCTATACGATTTGCCCTTTGGACCTTTTTATTTTCTAGACACACACGCCCAATTATGTACACATTTTTCATTCCCTTCACATAGTTGAATGGTTCTCTTCCTTGGTTAATGACTTGATTTATGGTAAGAACAATGGTGCATGAAACATGACAATCATTCATCAAATCATTAAAAAGTGTCCAATTTGCGCAAAGTATTAATGGTTAAGGCTTATGGCTCATACATGCCTTTGAACATCTTGCAATTTGCCTGTGAACAAGCATGTTTTTATGTTGAACAAGCATTTATTTACATATTTCCTAAAAAAAATTTCGACTTTTAGTCCATTTTGGTCATGACTTGAGTAATGTCTTGGACAAATTTACACATTTTACATGTTTTTGTTAACATTAAAACACCTTGTTGTCCATTTTTAAAATGGTTTAACTTGTTGATCAAAAACTTACATCCACAATTATGTTATTGACAACTCTAAAAGAGTATTACAATAAAGCATGAATGATGTTTACAAGAGAGATTCTCTTAAGAAGGACTTGATTTTGGAGAGATGCCTAATTAGGGTGGTTGGATTTTCTTAAAGTCTTCTCTCTTATCTTTGTGAGATTTAGTATGCCAGATCATGCTATTAACTTATCCTTTTCCTTTGAGTGATCTTTTATATTTATATAATGAAGAGAAAGACTTATAGTCTTATAAGCTATAATTCAAATTTAAATTCAAAAAATTAATTTCCTATTATGTTACATAGAGATAAGATAATGATTATGTTCGAACACGTTTAGAAGCTGTGGTTTTTTCATACTGACACAAAGCAAGAAAGGAATGCAAGTTGGTAGGTTGCTTCCTCTAGACAAAAGATGTCTACTAACAAGTTGCTAATCCTCATTCTCATAACCACTCCTTTCTTTGGATGTCACTCCATACATTTGGTTAAGAAAAAATTTTGTCATATAACAATAAACATATCGCATAATTGTAGTTATGCAATTACACATTTAAGTTAACAAATTTATATTTTTGTTCATGCTTACTGGTTTGACAATACCCAAGTTAATAAAATCCCTCTTCCCATTACCAAAGTTCTCATTTGATGTAAGAAACAAAATCAAAGGATCAACAGAAAGATTTATAAATGAAGTCAACAGTATACTTACATATATACAATTAGCAAGAAGATTTAAAATGACTAAAACAGACGTAGGTAGTTAGTGATAGAATTTCATGAACTTAAAGATATACTAATAGCTGAAAAGAAGGCAAAATCTTGGCAACACAACACAGATACTATAATGAAGTGGAACACTATAGATATCCATTAAGATATCTGTACATATATATATATATATATATAGAGAGAGAGAGAGAGAGAGAGAGAGGGAGAGAGAGAGAGAGAGGCACTCAACCTTTAGTCCAACTTGATATTAATTGATGTATAAATCCATTATCATTCTTTGTTAGGATAAAAAGATTAGATGGCTCTGCCCAATGCCATTACCAGTAAGTTGCTTAATTTGCATCACTCAAATATCATATCCTCACAATTATTTCGACTTTGAACCCACTTCTTTTCCACCAAAAGTAAGGTTGGCTTATGCTTGTTCTATGAAAATGACTACCACCAAATCCCATCATCCATAATTTTCTTCGTTTATCTTAATTCTCCCTTCATATTTAATCACCATATTCTCTATAAACTATCTGCAAAATTATCTCAAATCGCATAAGAAAATTTTCAATAATTCTCTCTAAGTTCAAATGCTCACACGTAAGAAATATACCAAGTTTGTTGTATCATTTCGTTTGATTAATGAGGAGTTGTTAGAGTTAAGTATTGATATTAAAGGATGAACTATACCCTTTTAATTATGGCATTCCTTAAAATAGGTCATGTACCAAATTCAGCTCAAACAAATGCAAAACAAAATGCTCCAGCAACAACCAAAAAAAGCCAGTCAGTTGTCAATAAGAATGACTTAATACTAGAGACATCCTAAACTCCAGCAAATTTGGTAACTCAATTGGCTAGTTGGAAATGAGTCTTTACATAAAAAAATTTATGGATTCATGGATTTCTTTGTAAGCAATGGTACAACAACAGTAGTTACTTATACAAACTCAAGACAAGAAGCAGCATATGGCATCACCTTGTTCCAATGATGCGAGTATAGATCAATGAGTCCATTCAGTTGTGCAGGAAAAGAAATGTGGAAGCCCCTACAGGGGGCACCCTCCACAATTGTATATTGTATCATCTCTTTAATATCTTTAACACGTCTCCAACCAAATGCAATGAACCAGTTACAAGAACCTGTAAATGCACAATAAGGCATATAAACATCTCCAGATTAACACAAAACAAATGTCTTCAAGAATTTCTATTTCCAGACACAAATGATAAACAGACAGAAGGAACAGACCCCTTTGACGATCATACCAGGAAAAAAGAAAGAAAAAAAACGTGGCTTTGGATGTAGAGAGTGCCGCCTTACCAAAGGATTGTCATGATAAAACTTACAAAATCAGAAATGTAGAGGCACAAACCACATCAATGCGAAACAAATAAAATAAAATGAAAATCAATGTTCTTGCAGTGAAGCAACAATCATTTGAGTCACAGGACTTCTCTTATCTATTTTTGTCAAACCCTGAGACTGACTCTTCCTGTATCTACAAAATCATTTTAGCAGCATGTTTCCCGCTGATGTTTGACATATGAAAAGAATGTTGAAAAAATAATTATAATAGTAAGACCACAGAATTTCCATTTTTTTTTTCTAAGTTAAGAACAATGGAAAAGCTACACAACATTAACTCATGGGATATAAGGAATATTTTCTGCTTGTCTAGCACATCAAGCATAAATATGAATGATATCTAAAAGACTATGCTTACCTGAACTCTTAACGAGGGGTTTTCTTTAACACAATCTCTCAGCCATTTTATTGTCAATGGTAACGAAGGAAGCACAGCACTGCAGGAAGAACAATTATATGCAGTATTGCAATGAGAAGAAGCCTCATATAGAAATTCACGTGGAGGTAAGGTCTGTACATACTCCATCTTAGAACTCTTTTCAAGAACAGGATCTATGGATCATCATAAATGAACATTGATGAGCTGGTTAGATAAAAGTTCACTATCATTATTGAACTTCTGAGTATTCAAAAATGCAAAGTTAATTAAATTCATAACTGTGAAAAGATAAAAAATAAAAAATAAACACTGGGTAAAAAGTTTTGGTCCTAAAGACTCTTTGATGCAAGGTAAGGATACAACAACTCAATAATTAGTCAATTCTGAGAAGACCACGGAAATTGAAACAAAACAAAGCTTCTCGTTTCACATTGAATACCAAGAATTGTCGTAACTCACAAGAGTTTATTAACCAAATCAAAATAACAACCTAATTCTAAAAGGCATAAAAGCCTCTTATTATAGAGAATACTAATAAGATTAAAAAGCCAATAAAATAAATCCTAATCCAACTTGATAATAACCCTATAATATATGTAAATCTAATACCAAAAATAAACCTAAACACGATCAAACTTATCCGAGTTGGTAAGTGTCAACTCATCAATGTAATCTGTAATCCAAGTTACCATTTAAATTCCATCACTGGTCTAGCTGTCTTCCTGGTCCATATAGCATGCTAAAAGGTACCACAGGGTTCTCCCAGAATTTCCCAAATTACCATATGGGTTACAACAGGATTAACAATCTTCCGAGAATGAAACAAGTTTCTATTCCAGTTTACCATTGAGTGTGCCTGAACTATTTATTGATGAGAAACCCTATAGAAGAAATGAAGTGAACAATCATGGTTCAAACAAAATCCTTAAATGTTTAGCAGTTTCATTCTTTTGCAGAAAAAAGAAGCAAAGATATGAGTCTCATTTATTGACCTAACTAATAGGAGTATTAATTATTATAGACATTTTCATGTGATATCTTAAACTGAAGAACCAGTTTTACCAGTCTTAAGTGTTGGAATATACAAGTTCCACATTGGAAACAAAAATAAATTAAAAGAGTATATAATGTAATAGGCATCCAAGTTTGATAGATTCAAGTCATTTTAACAATTGAAAGCCAAAACATGTCAAGTTTTAAGGGCCTTATATTTCTGACATGGTATCAAAGCTCAAAAGGTGAAGAAATGATTTTGTTTAGGAGATCCAGTTGAGAGGTTGCTGAAAACAGAGATCATCGATAACCCTTCTACTGCAAAAAAAGTAGAGAAATCGTTGGAAAGCCCAGAACTGTTAAAACAGTACAAAATATGCCGAAAAGTCAAAGACTGTTGGAAATATTTAGAAACTGTCAACACTGCTGGAAAAGTCCAAAAGCCACCAAAAAAGTATAAATTTTGCCATAAAGCTTCATTGTTGTTGAAAAGGTCATAGACACTACCAAAATAACATAGCAACTGTCGATATACCCCTAAAGACCTTCGTTGACGTCGAACAATGCCAATCTACCTCTATAAGTATCAATCTGCCCATGTAGCCATTCATCGTTGTTGAAAACACAAACGTAGCCCTCTACATCCTTCATTGTCACTGAAAAGTGTTGATCTACCTTTGTAGCCCCTCGTCGTCACCAGAAACACAGAGGTAGGTCTCAAAAAGCATCAATTTATCTTTGTTATTGCCAAAAAACTATAGATCTACTTGTCTCTTCAATCTGTCCTTGAAGACTCAAAATGATAAGCACAAGAAAGACATCTTTGTTACAAACAAGTATTGTCCTCTATTTTATCTAAATTTGTCCAAAAAACCATGGTCTCATAATCTTTCAGATTTGAATCATCCATGCAGATCATCAATCACAAGTTGGATGGAAAAACTTGCTTCAATGGTTTTGATCGGTCCTCTTAATAATCCATGGAAGAAGAAAAATGGGATATATCACCTTTGAGGCTATACGGCCCCACACCGGAGATCCAACATATGCCATATAAGAGCTCAATAATTCCATCATCATGGCATGGTTGATTAACTCAATATAGCCCCATATAACTTACGCTTTTTCTCCAAAATGCCAAAGATGTTTGGGATGCCTTCAAGGAGAATTTCTTTGATTTCAAGAACACTTCTCAGATTTTTGAGATAAAAAACCAACTCAAAAACACGCAACAAGGCAATACAAATGTGACTAGATATTACAATGCATTATAGACACTTTGACAAGAGCTTGATATATGAAGCCAACTGGGGAGACTAAAAAGAGAATGTAAAATTCAAGAGGCACCTTAAGGAGTTACCATTTGATGGCAAAACATTCTTATAAGTGCACAAGAAGAAAATAGATGACGTGTTACGATTTGAGGGTAGAAGGACCTACCTATTACAGTCTTAGGTGAGAGAACTACTAAGATTATTGTCCTGGTTGCCAAAATTTCCTCTGATTGGTTTACTGGTGATCAGAAAACAAAGTAGTGTGGAGGTGACCATGATGCAACCATAGACACAAAACTAGACACCCCTAATACTTGTTAGAAAATTCATAGGAAACCAGCAAATTGGAAGCCACAGGGTTTGAATGAGAGCAAGAGTTGCTAAGGAAAAATCCAAAAGACCAAGCACCCACAATGAGACGATGGGTGCCTTTCTAAACAAGGCTCAAGTTGAATAGCTTCAAAAGATTTTGAACCAATCGATGAGGACTAGTTTGAATCTAGCAAACTACACTTGACAAGGGTATGCTCTTCAAGCTCAATCTCAACATACCCAAATCTTTGACTCAAAGGCGTTTTATCATATGGCAAGTAATCCATCACTATTGTACTCATACTCCTAATGTCTCGAGAATTCTCAAGTTAAAATAATTGATGGTACTTTCTCCCTAGTAGTTGGTGAAAACTCAATTCGCCAATTAAATACTATTGTTCTTCACTCAATACTAAATGTGCCAAACTTGACTTACAATTGGTGTCCATCAATAAATTAATGTAGATGCTTAAATTGTATTGCTATAGTTTTTGTAGTTGTGTGTAAAATCCAAGAACAATGATCAAGGAGGATGTTTGCCGTGCTAGGGAAGATAGTGGACTTTACTTCTTTATGAATGATAAACGCATAGAGAAACAAGCTTCAACAAACTAGAAAGAACCTTTTAATAGTTTCCAATTGTGGCATTATAGGTTAGGCCACCACAATTTCTAATACCCTTATAAACTGAAGGAAATTGTATTTCAATATATGAAAATTAGATGAGAATTAACTTTTTATAAGGAAGAAGATTTCTAATTTAGGAAACTATATTTAACTTCTAGAATATTACACAATTCTTATTTACTATATTTACAAGATATCCTAGCTAAGAACAACAAATAATCTCTAGAAAATTAGGAAGTTGAGATATTGAAGATCGCGAGAATTAAGAGACCTAATCATAATATTCCTCATTTCCGCAGCCTCAAACATTTGTTTTCATATCTTTTTATGAATAAAAACCCAAGTTTTTTGTCTTTTGTTAAGTTTGTTAATTAGCAAAGCATACTAGTACCTAATTTCCTATCAAACTGGGGCCCTTCACGTAAAAAAATATCTCAAGTACATGGTGGTTTATTACTTTTATCAATGAGCATACTAGAGTTTGTTAGGTTTATCTCCTCGAAGAAAAATCTGAGGTAGTAAAATCATTTTAAACATTTCCCTCGATAGAAAAACCAATTCCAAACCTATATCAAATCTTGAGAACTAATAAAGGAAAAGACTACTTTTCATTCAATTCTTGGAGAACATCTAGTAATCCATGGAATTATCCATCAAAGTTATTATCTAGATACACCTCAACTATCTAAAGAGTGAAACAATTCTAACAGCCTCATATCTCATCAATAGAATGCCTTCAAGGTCCTCAAATTCAACTCACCAATCTCAATGCTCCAAGAAAACATGTCCTACCTTTTGGTTTATTTCATCTCTTCCACTCAAAACCTTGAAGTGCACAACTTTTGTACATATCCATAGGCAAAACTGTTCAAAACTGGATCTAGAGTCAAATAAGTTCATTGGATACTCACTAACTCAAAGAGGGTATAAATGTTCTTCCTCTACTCTTTGAAGTGCATCTGTGTCAATGGATAGTCTTTTCTCGAATCATAACCTTATTTTCCCAAGCCTCCTTTTCAAAGGGAATCATTACATGAAAATGAGCCTTTGTGCTTTAGACTTCCCAAGTAAAAATCCTTTTCCATCTCCTTCTTACTCAACACCACTCTGCCTATGCCTATTCTTAAAGTCAACACTCTCATCAACTTGAAATTTTACCACTTATAACACATGAAAAAGTTTTGTAGACAAGGGATCTAACTCTTGTCAACTTGAGTTTCTAGCGCATTCACATAGAAATCATTCACAAAGCAATGATAAACCGAAAGCTTAGGCAAGTCAAGATTCTAACCAATGCCTATTGATCCATGACTCATTTGAACATGGTGGCTAAGTTCAAAAAAGCCACCATTGGGTTTAAATCCAGGTGGACCCATGGGCTTTCCAAGAAGAGCTAGATTCAAGTTTAGATAGGTTACTTCATGCATGACAAACGTCAAATGGTAGTTCAATTGCATTTGAAGGAGAGTGTTGAAGTATATAAATCCCAGATTAAGAACAAAAATAAAAAATAAAAGGATATATAATGTAATGGGTATCCAAGTCATATTGACTTAAGTTATTTTAATAATTAGAAATCAAAACATATTAAAAACTCATAATGAACAAAAATATTGATCCACATTCCAAGTTTAAAGGACTCAATGTTTCTAACATTAAGTTAGCACTAAAAGCACCCAAAGATGGTATTTAAGCTGTAACATGCCCCCTAGGCACACTTGCACATAGTCAAACAAAAGAGACAAAAATTAAACCAAAAGCATGAACACAGTTTATTATAATTTAATTAATGAATTCTAACACAAACTCCTTTGGGTAAACTTGACTTTCATACGACCTTAAAAAATTACTTAACCTCCAAAAATAAGCTTTAAGAAATCTTATAAGGAAGCCACTCTTTTAGTGAATAAAACCTCATTTACTAATAGACTACCTTCAGCTCAAGTATTAGCACCAGTCACTTCAAACTAACATTGACTTATTATAAGACCAAGTCAATAACATAGGCGGTACATTTGTTAATTTATAATGAATTAAATTTATCTAGAAGAAAACAACAAGTATATTACTAAGTGTTTTAACAAGTGAACCCCAAAAAAAGGTATTAAAGAAAACCAAGCTACTCAACAAACTAAATAAATGATGAATTAGGTATTTACCAGCCCCATGAATAATCCTCTCCCAAAGTCTTTGGAGGCTTAATTGCCATGACAAGTCCCTGCAAGAGATATCCAAGGGAATGGTCGAGTATGGAGAAGTAACCTTGTTATAGGTTGAGATGCTTGGGACGAAAAGTGCTTTTGCAAAATGAGTTCCTAAGCAATATCATATCAAAGCATAAATTAATCCAAGCTCAAAGAACCACCAAAACTAGAATTTTCTTGTCTAATGAAAAAAACAAAATGCTCACATTGACTCAATATAGTAGATTTACACTACAAGCATCAATATCTCCATTTGTTTAGGATTCAACTTAACTTTACAAGCATCAATATCTCCATTTGTTTAGGATTCAACTTAACTTATAATAAGCATCAATATAACTATCTTCATGTGTTTGGAATTTACCTTAGATAATGACAAGCATACATTCATTGAGTGCTATTCATGACTTTGAAGCATTGTCTTTGGTAACTTCATAGTATTTCAAGTAAATTTTAATCTATGTATTCAATTTATTTTTCCAATGAAATGGTTTTCACTGAAATAAATGACCACCGCTTGAGGAGAATAAAAGAGTAACCAGTGGAATCTATAGTGGTAAAAGGATATGAGCAGAAAAAATTTAGGCAGTACCAGAATACAAAGTCCTATGACTTAGCTCAATAATAACCAAAGAAATCCAACATTCACGCGGTAAATAAATGTTTAGATGTGATCCTTCTATTTAATATGTTGACAAACGTAAGTGTAATGCATAATCATTAAGAAGGATCAACGTGTGCATGAGAAATAAATTTCCTGAAGATATAAAAAATATAAGTAGTATTAATCATTTGTGTACAAAGCAGCTATACCTGAAGAAGCACATGTACTCACAAGCCGTGGAAGCAAGACTTGTGGGTCTCTCACCTCCATGCAATTGAATAAAAGAATCTACAAAGATGCGCATACACCATATAATGTGCTAACAATGTAAGTGATTTGAAGTGTTCAAAGATTAATTGAAGCATTTATCAGCACACACAACATCCACATTTTTAGAAAGGAATTTACTTGAAAGCCCACCTAATTCATAGAAGCTCTCTACATACAAATTAAAGAATTTATTCCCAGAAACTAGATTTAGCAATCATCATAGATTTACCTGCTTTGTTATTTTGATAGGCTCCTCAGTCTTTTCCATTTCATGTTTGATGGAACCATTACTTTGAAATTCCACCGTGTTACGAATTTTGTTAAAAGAACAGGCGGATGATTGATCTGTATCCTTGACAATACTAGAGAACCATTTGGCACAAGCTTCTATGCTCTCAGGACTATGAGCTCCATCCAAGTAAAAGATCAAATCTCCAGATGAATTTTCAGTTTTCCCTGATGTATTATAGGACACTGGAGAAGTATCATTAACAACCTGAGCCCTCCCTGAAATATGTGCAGTTGAAAGACCTCTAAGAAATGCATCTGGCAAATCAGCTTCTTGATTATCCTGTTCCATCATTCATGAATTTTCATAGTAATTACAGAGCACCAAACCACTGAAAGCAGACTAAAGAACTGAGTAAAATTCTTAATTCATGGTTCCTCTGAACCACAGTGAAGGTTACTCCTTTAGTTATCAACAAGATTCTGTATGATTGAACTGACTCCACATAAAATTTTAAGTAGCACTTAACATACCCATTTTCATATGAACCCACCAATCCACCCACATACCTATGGATGATCTACACATAAGAAGAGTAATAAAAAATCCCACTAAGTTATCCACTAATATGAGATATTACATGATTAATGAGTTTCCATGACAAAGAAATATGATTAAAATTTATGTAATGCATAAAGAATGACAAGATGGAAGGTGGAGAACAAACATTGTCAAATATTTTCTCCCAGTTTCCTGTTCTTTGAAGCCAGCATGTACAAAGGGAAACAGCAAGACCAGCATTAATCAACTGGTGATCACCAGACAAACTAAGTTTCACTCCCTTCAATTTGTTATTATCAAGAGGTGCTGCTAATTTCAAGGGGACCTGCAAGTGGTAAGAAAAGATATGCCAGAAATGTTAGTAACAGCAGCCACACTTTGTGTGCATAGGTGTGGAGATCAGGGAGGGAGATTAGAGAGGGACTCCACTAGTTTGAGAGTGGATATAAAATGAAGCCTAAGGCAACTAATTATGGTCCCCACAAAGGTAAAAATTTTCTTAAGAAAAACATTCTACCATGAGGGATGTTTAAAATGATCAGGCCATTTTAGTAATTTCAAAATAGATTGAGTTACAATGACATTTAATGGTCTCTCTAGGGAATCCCTGACACTTTATCCTTCAAGAAAGGTCATAATGGAAGATGAAAATCGCCAATGCAACATGCAATTAAAAACTGATTAAAAAGTTCGCCTGATTAGCAACATTTCAAAAACTTTTATCTAAATTGCTCCTCCTGAACATCAGAGAACAGTAACACACCCAAAGTCTGTCCTAAGCGCTTATTTCATTAATGCATTCAAAGTAAATTGATTGCTAATATATATATATATATATGTGGATTTGAGAGTGATACCATCAGCTCCAAGGCCTTATTCTGAATAACATCCATTGCCTCAGGAAGCTGGGGTACTGTGAACGCGGGAATTTGAGGCTTCAGAAGCAGGAAAAAAATCAACCAAATTCAGAAAATACTTGAAAATGAAAACTTTCAATATAAAAAAAATACTGCAATTATGAAACAGGCAACCCATTGCTACAGTAAATTATATAAGCAGGTTGAACTTCTTGCATGAGTTTTATACCTTGAAAATTCCAGCTTTATGGGAAGCAATCTTACTGAGGGTATTGCCTGCATAAGATTATGATAAATACCTGGATGTAAGTAAGAAACTAACTTGTTCTTCTCACAGAACTTTCAGAGCACACAATTTAGTGGAAATTTTGAGAAAATGCACAAAGATTAAAGAATGTGAGCCATATACTATTATATAACAGACAAAGCACTACCAAAAGAAAAAATAACATAAATGTGCCACAAAATTTGCATTGAATAAAATTGTGTCTATCTATAAGCAAAAGGGAAAACTTGTATAAAAGAGGATTTAAGAAAATGACGCACCCAATGCCTCCATGTGATCCATCCCCAAAGAAGTAATGCCACAGACGATAGGTTCTTTAATCTGGATATTCATCACCAAATTCCATGTGGGGTGATTTCATCCTCAATGTAATGTTTACAATCATTTCAAAGAAAAACTAATACAATAAACAAGGTTATATTACTACTTTGCTTTTTTTCTTTTTTTTATTTGCAAAACCTTATTTTTAAAAAATTTGAGATATAAGGTGCAAACACTAAAACCACCATAGGGACCTCTAGATGGGATGCATACCACATTTGTTGAATCATTTGATCCTCCAAGACCAACTTCAATAACAGCAACATCTACCTAAGCATGAAGTATTAATTAGTGATGAAGAAATAGACAATTTCTTTTTCCTTGAAACTAAACTGAGAAGATAATTCACCAATGACTCCAGCCATAGCTATTGATAATCATGTGAGAGACACATGATTCATCCATGCAAAGAAACACATCTAAGTTTTTTAATGGAGTTTTGAATATAGATGGTTATTGACCACTACTAACCAATTATATTGAAAGAGAAGAAAAATAAGCTTTCAATAATTTGTTCAGACTTTAAAAGCTTATTTTCCATTAGCATAAGCTATAGTAGCTGCATTCCTGCATCTGAAATACAAGCATTAATGAAAATGAAATATGGCACAACTAACCTGTTCACATACAAATATTTTATACGCCAATACAACAAGGAACTGAAACAGTGGAGGCATTGGCAGATCATCTGTAACACTTTCCTGGAGAATGAATTCTTTATAGTAAGAAAGTCATAAATTAACATGATCCAAAAGCAGATATGCATCAAGGTACTATTTTCCCAAAAAGCCAAGAGCAAATTTCCGGATATATATTATTGTACAACGCAAAGTTAGAAAGAAAGCAGTGATCATAAACAAGTAATTTCACCAATTTAAAATTATAGTTCTAAGTTTGATTCAACATTCAGGCTCAAAAACCTGCTCTGAATTTTGGTTAAAAAATCCTTCCGCACTAGAAAGCGTTATGCTTTCACTTGACAACAACTTTCACAACTGTTCATTGCTTTAGACAAATACAAATGCCTTTATATTTTTTCACAGGTGAACCTCAACCAAAACTCTAATCATACAAGATAACGTTTCTTTCAGCAAATCAAGTATTCACAGCAAGAGTGGATAAATAATAAAACATAACTTAAATCAATCATTCTCAAAGTAGTTAAGGCTCGCTCCATGAGTTAAAAAGGATTAAAAGAAACAGATAAAGCAACCACAAATTACTAATTAAGGAGTTCATTTTAAAAAAAAGAAAAGAAAAGAAAAGAAAGAATAATATAGCAGAGGTTTGCTATCAAACAACAATAACTAAGAAAGTTCCATGTTTTTTTTTGTTAACAGGGATTTGACTAGAAGCTAAAGGTGTGACGCAAGTACACAAGTAGACAAGAGAAACCCATGAAAAACAGTTCAGAAAAAAAGCATAGAACAAGAAAACAATTCCACAGTAAAAATAAAAAGTAAAAGCTAGAGTAAATGATATCACAGCAATAATATAGAATGGACTATTACCTTCATTAGGTTCCAACAATCCCAAAAATAGTGTAGAAATTTGTCTTCAGCTATCTCCAACCTACAAAGGCCATTCATGTTAGTAATGGGAGCATTCACATGAATTGTAAAAATGAGTTTTCCTTTAACACATGCATACTTGTACACACATGAGAAAATCTAAGATTGAATCAGCTTTGAACTTATAAATTGAGCCTTGATATGTAGAAAAGACACACTCCTAAGATAGCCCCCATTAAAAAATAACTAATAGTACTGTCCACACAATAATAAATTACACTCAACCTAGAGACACCTTAAAACCAAAATCTGTTGGTCTCTACATATGGCCAAAAGAGTCCTCAAGTTGACCTCACATCAAGTTGTTAACCAAATTTAACTAAAAAAGAGTCGAATGAAAGTCCACATATTGGAAGGCAACTAATGAACATGACAACTAAACAGAAAAGGACAAGCTCCAAATTTCTCATGATAAATTGATGAAATTAGATCATGTAATTATCTGTAAAGAAAGGCAGTCACTCCATCATATAATAGTAAAAAATTGAATGCTGCAAAATTAGGCTACTATTCTAATGACCTTTCAGTGTTTTGGCACTGAATTTCAGTTCAATCTTGAGCCTACTCTAATGGGGGATTGTAAATATTCCATTTACAGTACTTTAAGCTTATTTCATACGATTATGTATGAAGTCTAAAATAACTTGGGTAATCAGCATTTATGTAAAATAGAGAAAAAGAGAAGGTCATTTTCAATAGTAGGCACCATTAAGGACACTGACACTAACATAACATAGGAAATTGGCACCAATGAAGGGTTCAATTTAACCATACATGCTGCTAGCATAGATTCACTTACAATACCTAAAATTAGCTAGGAGTGTGCGTAAAACAGGTTTAAACTGTAAAACCGGATCGAATCATTTGAAATTCACTGTTTGGATTGGGTTTGAAAACAATTTGGTGTGAATTGGAAAATTTTTTTAAAATAGTTTATCTTTTAAATTGCAGTTTGGGTGGTTTCTTATCAAACCAAACCATAGCACACACACGTTTTTTTTTTAAGACAAGATATGTTTTGTATGTCATATTGGAATGGTGATAGCTATAATTTTGTTTGGCTTGTTTTTGCAGTCAAAATTCAACCCTACATGTGTAAGGAGCACTAAAATTTTTTAAGAAAATTGAATCAAGGACATGCAACACTTGTTGGTTAGGCTTAGTTTGCTTATTATCATTATTTGTGATTGTTACCATATCTCGACCTCTTAGTTTTGGCTCAAAGCAAAAATGAGATCGTAGTCATTGTTAGGAAGAATAACTATATTATATTGGATTTGCACCTAATATGAAATACTTGAACATGATAAAATAAACTTTTATAATTAATAACAAAATTCATTGCTAAGGAGTGTATCTAATAATTTGATAGATAGATCAACAATATATTAATCAAAATTGAATATGAAAATTGTGTTTTTGCTAATCAAGATTCAAAGTTTTCTCATCATGTACATTAATGAGCACATTACTTTGTTTATTCACAATTAGAATACATTTAACTATGTAGACAACGATGCATATTTGTAATTCTTGGTATGTTAAGTTTGAGATAATATTGACACTAAAAATAACTAAATTTCAAGAAACTTTATAGTTAGATAGATAGAGAAATAAAACGTTGAAAATATGATTGGTAACACATCTTTTGTTAATAATATTGTAAAATACTTTTATAGGCCCAAATCGTAAACCAAACTAAGGCAAACCATAATTCTCCAATTCAATTTGGTTTGGTTTGAAACACAAATATTTGGTTTAGTTTGCAATTCTGCAAAATTATTTTTTTCCGTTTGGTGTGGAAATTTTTGTAAACCGGATCAAATTGGACCTTACACACCCTTAAAGTCAACATTGTGTGTTTAAACACTAGACCTAAAAAGACTAATTCATGCATCAAAAGCACAAAGCACAAACTTAATTTCAAAAATAGATTACACATCCTCACTGAAATTGATCATTGGACAATATCAATTAGGCCTTGTAATTATCTTTGTCATAGTTCCCTTCCCCTGACAAAAGACCATTTTTAAAATTTGTTTTCAATGTTTGTAAGGGAGAATCATCATGTAATGCTAAATAAACACCCAAAACAAAAATATTAGTCACAAGTAATGACAAACAATAATACATTTCAATACTAACCCATTTATGCGGATTCTTTCTCTCACATCAATTAGGTGGGGGGACGTGAATAGTCCAGTTTGAAAACCACACTCTCGTAAGATAGCCTCACAGAATGTGCATGTTGAACCCTAAAATACGTATACAACAACTTAAAAAGAAAAACAAGAAAAAGAAAGTACAGGTACCAATATTGTTAAAGCCATTTATTCCTAGATGTTCTTGATGCATGTAGAGGTGGACTCGAACCAAGCCACTTCAGCTCAATTTAAGCCAAATTCGAGCTAAAGTGTTAGTTAAATGGCTCAGCTCGAGCCCTCTTTCAGCAATATTGTTAATCTTGTCGGTAGCACTATTCATCCCACTACCAACACTATTTATCCAATCAATAGTACTATTCATCCCACTAATAGCACTATTCATCCTGTTGGCAACCTTCTAACAATGTATCTGCTCAACTCAAATTCAGTATAATGGATTCAAGCCGAACTTGAGCCAGCCTATGTTCGAGGTTGGCTCAGCTCAAAGCCAAGCCTGGATGTATGAGTTTATGCCTTCTTGGGAAGGATAATGATGAACACATTAATAAAGTAGAAATGTGGGATAGTACCTTCCCTTTAGTTCCAGCAACATGGATGATCTTTAGCTTAGCTATATGCTCCTCCAAACCTAATATCTGTTAAGAAATCAAGTATTCTAATTTTAATCTTCAAGCAATACTATTTCATGAAGAATAGATAAAAATAATAATCTCCAATTCAAAGTAGAAAGATAAAAAATTAAAATTCAATAAGAAAGTCATCCAACTGAAAGAAATGCAAACTAAATTGAATAGCCACAGATCAATAATCAACCCAACAGATACAGCACAAAAGATTAACGATTTACATTATAGAATTAATAATACGGCTCTTAAAGGTGTATAAGTGCTTCTAAGAAAACCAATCGATTGCCTAAAGCTTCAAGAATTAAATTAAAGATGGAATAACTTGGACGACTCCATCAACCCGCAAAAAAAAAAATTAAGTTGAGAGTAAAGCATAATCCTTCAAATTGAAATTAAAAAAAAAAATTGATAATTCCAATGAACATGCAGGACAAAAATAAAAGCACAGCAACCAATTTCATTTCCAAAGCAAACAAAAAATAAAAATAAATAAAGGAAAAAAGAAGTTTAGCGTTCATGTCTCATAAGACTGATACTCAATAATATCACGTAGAAGTAAGAAGTTATGGTCCTCAATCATATAGTATTAAAAAATTTCATCATCCATATGTTACCTTAAGATACATAGACATTCTTTCAAGTTTTCCATATCTACCACCTATATGTGATTTCTCTCCTCGTTTTTGACGTGTAATGAGCGAGGAAAGTGCCTCCATTGCATTTTCATATGAAGATGATAGAGGGAACTCTTGTAAGTGATCTTGCAAAATCCCATTGCTTCCTGTTATTTCCATGACTTGAGATGATAACTTACAGTATCTGAAACCTAAACATTAATGCAATAAAAAACTTATTATCAATCATACAAAACTGCAACATTATGGAGGACTTCATTTGTAAGATTAAAGGCAATAAAAGACTTTTCAAGTTACTCATATGTTTTGGGTTTATATTGGATAAAAATAAGCCAGATCTAAAGAACATCATAATACAAATCTATATCCTAATCCATGCCATGAAGAGAAAACTATGAAAGTTAAGGTGAGTGTTTCAGGTTTCACAAACTCTGCAGAAAATGAATTTCAACTTCTGTACTATTTGTAAAACCACATATAAATATAAAACATGATTATTATTTTAGCCTGAAAAGCTAGTGCATTATATCAATAGGAAGTGAAATTTGATCTAACCGTTTGTTATGAATTGGACCTGACTGTTCCTAGTGAGATGGCGAACGTCAAGGGAGGCTGATAAACAAGGAAACCTCCAATCTGATCTAATGAAGAACAGCCGGTCTCTGTTTTGTGACACTCTAAAAATCCCACATCTTAGAGTGGTGTTCGTATGAGCAAGCATCAGATAGAATCAGTCCTGCATTAAAAAAAGGTTTAATTAAAAGCATCAAGCCCAATCAGACACTTAATTGAAAGCAATCTCATATAAAATAGCAAAAATCGTGTTGAGACTACGATACTAATGTCAGAATAAGAAGCTGAGTGTCATGCAACAAACTAGAAATAAGCCCTTTTCCAAGAATCCCATTGCTTACTATTGTTCTTTTTTTTTTTTTTTTTTTTAATTTCATTTTAGTACATAAAAATTACTTAGAAGAAACAAGAACTACCAATATAACACTTATAACCTCCAACTGTTTTCTTGCAAGGACTATAATAAAGCATTGCATCAGAAACCCATTATTTCTTCCCCTCATGTTCATTACTGGTCATTACCAGGGAGATAAAACGTTTCTACACAGGCAATTATCTATACCTTTCTACCCTGAAATCTAAGCAATTTGGCAAAGAAAATTCTCACATAATTGTTCCATATAGAGCGTGAATCAGAGTCACTATTCATGTATCGACACATCACATCATTAACAACGAAATAGGTGGTTAAAACAAAGGACAAAACCTAATCCCTAAAGCTTTGACTGAACTGAACAACCAAACTTGCATCAACAACAAATCAGAATTACATAATTTGATGACTCAGCCTAGCATGATTTTCTTAATGTAGAAGAAACCACAAACTTCACATTATTGCCATCATATCGAAAAAAATAATATCTAATGGACCATTTACCCTCTAAGGTTGGTAAAATGAACATGGAACTGTCACTGTTTTATATAATTTTATCCAATATCTAAAAAACAATAATAACTCAAATCATAGAACTAGGCCAACCTGAGTGGAGATATCCATTGTTCTAGGTTAAATACAATGCCCAGAAGTTAATTCTCTGATTTTCCCATATTTTCCCAGTAAACAAAGAAAAACTTGGAAAAAACTATACATCCAGTTGAGCTCCATTAACATAAAACAGTACTGTTTTGAAACTAGGAAACATTTTGAGTAAATAAAAAAAAGCAAACCCATGAAAAAAAGGAGATAAAAGAGAAGGACAGAAAGTTGCGTTACAGAGTTAGAGAGCCATAATCTGGGTCTCCGCGATTCGTGGCTTCGCTACAGCAAAGTAAAATCTGAAAGATAAATAAGCTTCTGCATCTACAGCGTATATTATTTTTGTCTCCAAGCAACCTTTACTGTGTGCTACCCGTTCTCACCAACTTCCACAAGGTTGATTTTATTCTTTTATTTAAAGATGAAAATATACTATAGATTGCTGTACTTTCCTGTACATTTCCTGTAATCATTAGGATTAAAATTTTCTTAAAATTGCATTTGACAGATAATAACATAAAAGGATACAAATATATATTTTATTTCAACTTTTTAACAAAATAAAAAATAAAATTAAACCAGAGTCAAAGAAAAGCAGATAAACTTTCCAATTGTGAACGAACCGACAACATAGTCATCACTGTACTTTCTAACCCAGGATTTAGATTTATGACCTGAATTGGCCAAAGACTTACTCCCACTGGCGGAGACAAAATTTCACTTTTTCAAATTTCAAAAATTTAAAATTTTATATTTGAATCAAATTTTAAATATTTTTTATAATTTTTTAAATAAAATTATTAAAATACTTTTATAAAAAAAATTTATAATAAAATTATAAAAATATTTTAAATATAAAAATTTAAAATATATTTAAAAATTTAAAAAAAATAAATTTTAAAAAATTAAAACAGTCATTGTCGTTAGTGTCGATGACGGTGGTTTTCCCATTTAATAGAGATGATCAGGTATAGTAGCCTAAAATTTTGGCTAAGACGGCCAACGGCCACCTGGTTCCAAAGGCCTCTCTGTTCGGTAGAAACAGTTAGATCTGGTCGTCTCTGTTAGAAACAATAATCGAAAACGGCTAGTGAGACCACAACCAACCCTTTTCAATCATTTTCGACTCATTTTTCTAACAGAGGTGACCAGATCTGACTGTCTCCTCCAAAACAGGAAGCGACCAGATATGGCCCCCTCCATCGAACGGAAAAATCAGATTTGGTTTCTCTTGGAACCAAGTAATCGAAAATGGTAATCTGATTTTATTATGGATGACTATCTCTGTCGACATTGGTGGTAATGATTGTTTTAATTTTTCAAATTATAAAAATTTTTAATATTTTATATTTATATAAAATTTATTTTATTATTTTATAAAATTTTTGATCTTAAAATGATAAAAATATCTCTAAATTATTACTATTTAATATTATATTTAATATTAAATTTAGTTCAAAAATGAAATTTTTAATTTTTAAAATTTGAAGGATGACAATTTGTTTCCGTCTCAAACTATGGGTGGGAATTAGTCCTTTGGCCCATTGAATTTAAATTTGTGACTGTAAAAACAGAATAATAAAGCAAAAATGCGGTCAATTATATAAAAGATAAAAGGAGTTGTATATTTCAAACTATGAAAGATAATTAATGTTATGTTACGAATATGCAGAGAATATTCGTGGAGAACAAATTCAAGCAACAATATTATTTTCATTTACTTACCGCCTTTGCTTGTTTGGTCGCCAACACCCTGGCAGTACGCCAAGGTTTTATTGGATTGGAGAGGTGCCAACCACCACTGATTTTGGGAACCACAATACAAGCGATGCAATTATCCAGGATTTAGAGGGCAGAGGCGTCTTCTTACAGAGTACTTTCACAAGAGAACAATTTCAGTTCAGTTTCAGAAATAAAAACAAACCTAAATTCAAATAAAGCCTTTGTACAAAGCCATCCCTTTAAGAGTTAAAAGACACCTTCAGATAAAAATTTTGTTTATCTGGTGTACATTATTGGAAGAGGAAAAAACATTTTCAAGCGCATCAAAATATTTTCAAGAACATCAAAATGATCAACTTTTTATATTTGATTGAGAAGTTTACATTGCCATGTTTTAGGTTGTTAAGACAAACTTTTTTCTTTGGAACCAAAGTCTAAGAAGAAAATCTACTTTCACCATAACCTCAAAAATCTACAAAACCTAAAAGAAAATAATATATATATGTATATATATTGATGTGGTTTATTGTCATCAATTGACGTATATAACTTACAGTTTTACACAAAGTAAATTATGGTGTGAATGATTAAAGTATAAGAAAATTAGAGAATAATATGAAGATGAGTGAATAAAGATAAAATAAATAAAAAAAACATTGAGGAGGGTTTAAGGGTGTGTGTACAAGCATGGAGGCAACGAAATTGATAACAACAATTTTGATTTATGCTCATACAACACGCAATTTCATTCAAAATAGATGAAATAAAAATATAATAAAATAAACATATATGTACATGATATGACCCTTTTCTAGGATCTCTTGGTAATCAGAAATTGTATAAAACATAAATCATACAAAGTTCAAAGGCATATTTACATTTAATGGCTCAACCATGCAAGAAACACAACCAAGCACTAGGCCAAACTCCACATTTCACTTTCAACCTTCGGATTCGACAAGTCCTACAAAGATTGTCCTACATTCTTCCCATAGGATTTGACCCAATATAAATTTCAAACCATATTATGTCCAAACACCACTCAAGATTCAAAATTATTTAATTGAAACACAAACTTGATTCATCTCTATTAATTAAATTATTTCTTAAATTAGTCAACTTATGTATATGTGTAACCCAAAAGTTCTCCAATGACTCAATATCCTTTCATACACAGACCCTGAGCAAACTCTAATAAATCATCATGGCCACCTGTTTGTTAAAGTGTCAGTGTTTAATGCTTGCAACTTTTCAACAAATAATTACTCATACAATTCAAATTCTTTCTCATCTTATATCCCCCAAAGCCAAAAATTTTCTACCTCAAGAGTTTCTCGTTATTAAAAATTGATAATCAAGTCAATAAAAGAATATTATTAGACTGGGCAACGACCCAATGGCACTATAATCATAGATTTTAGTAATCATTAACATATACCAACATAGGTCTATTAAAGATAAGGTCTTTCATACCCAAAAATGACAGATCATATATTAAATCACTATAACCTATGTACAGATCTCAATATGATCAATCATCACCTTTATGATAACCTCTATTATGATGATATGTTAGATAATATCAAATTATATTAATATTTACACAAGACAATTTGATAATTTTTTAGTCAAATAATTACATGTACCTTTGTCTACTAAAAATGATATATTTTATAGACATTAGACAATCTATTTGAAATTCTCTTAGTGGGTCATGTTCAATAACTATAGCTAATAAACGATATACACTTATGTATTGTACTAAGTTGTAACCAACAACTTCGACACTATAATGATTTCATTATCATTACTTGTGTCTTGAGTCATGGTAATGTCAAACCTATGAATAATTTCTAAAATAGCCACACTAATAAATACATAGGAAAAGCATGATCAAGCCATCTGAATTCTCGGCTCAAATCTACCATTTTAAGGTTATTTATCTTGATATTACTACTTTTATGGATAAAACGTGTCACCTTGAGTTAGTTCGTATATGACATTATCAATGAATCAATATTGTCATGAGGATTTATTCTAAAGTACCAAGCTTAACAAGTATTTAAGATTGTCAATTAGACTGGATAAGCCCAAAGCTTGATTGTTTGATTTAAAAAAATCAATTTTGGGCTGAATAGATTTCGAGCCTTGAATGGATTTAAACAAAAAAATTGGTTCATTAAGTTATTGGTTTCACGGTTGAACAAAGATTATTCAAGTCTAAGGCTTGATAGAGCTCGAAAAGTATAATGTTTGTTAACTTATATTAATGTTATATTTAGATAATGTTTGTAAATTTGCTTTATGTTTGAAATGAAATAAATTTGAAATAAATTCAAATGTTTTGTACATAGGTATAATTAAAACTAACAAAAATTCAAACATTTTTATTTAATATATATGTTCAATGAAATTTATAAATTTCTCTAATTATATATTTTTTGAAACGTTTATCTTTCAAGATTCAATTATCTTGCACATTAATTTGAAATTTGAAGTTTTTTTCTTTTATTTTCATTGGCATTAAAGAAAATTAAATATAAATTATAATGATAGTTTATAATTGTTTAAATTGGTTGTTTTTTGTTTATTTGGATGTTTTTATAAATTTTTAAAATTGTTGGGGGTGTGGTGTTTTTACATTTTTTTAAGTTATACAGATAGAACTAAAATCTGATTAAATTTAATGAACCAAACTTGAATAAAAATTTTAAGGCCTGAATTTGCAATCCCGATCTCGAGCTCAAAAATTTTTTTAGGGCTTAGGCTTGAACAAATTAAACTTGATTCATTAGGTTTGATTAATAGTCTTACAAGTATAACACCTGATTTACATGATTTACCTGGTGATTGAAATGTCTAGCTCTAAGGTGTCATCGCTAGTGTGCAAAGTAGTACAAGAATAATATAATGATTTTGAGTGTTTTCTTTCTTATCATTTTCATCTCTTTTTACTCTTATATCTTCTTCCTTCTTAAATACAAATTTCTAAAGGAAAACAACTTCCCTTGAATTCTCTCTCTCATTTGGAACCTAACCCATGATTTTGATTTTAAATAAATGAATTTGTGTCTATATTTATTACATGCTGATATGAGAAAGCTAATGTCTTTATTAGATAACCATTACAAAGGTCTTGTAGTGTGAGTTCCAACCTAGGATTTTTTTTAGATAATTGCCAAAAGATCTTCTTCAATTTTGAAATTACTTTATTGTTGATATCTAGGTCTTTAATGTCTTAAACTATTGTTTGTTGTATTTGACTATGTTTATAAGTTTGATCTTAAACTGTATATTTTTTATCGTATGCCATTTTAACCATAATTCTTGAAATTCGTAGATGATTTCAAAAACTACAGAAGATTTATTTATCACATGGAGATCTTATTGTACCTTTCTAGATGATACAAGTTGGTGTCATTATAATCTTGTATATTTTGAGCAGTCTATCAATCTTTTTATATTACTTTCCTTGTTGAATATGAGTAAATGTGTGTTGTTTTCATCTCAAGATGGTTAGACATGCAACCTTAAGTCACTTGGAAGGTCACAATGGATGCTTTTTGTCTATAAAAGAAAGAGTTTAAGGGCAAGTCTTTAATAAGTCTTCTTTTGGATGCTTGACAAATCTTCTTTGATTATCTCTTCTTAAGTTTAATGGAGGAGGGAAGTTTGAAGTTTGACACTTTTGTGAAATAAGATAATATAAGAGTGACCTTTGTGATAATGCTTTATGTTATTTGGTAGATTGGTCAAGTATGTGTGCCACTATGTTTATTGTTATTATACACCTCCCCAAGTATGGTGGTATTGTTGTTCGTTATGGTGGTTTTCCTTATATGGAAAATGTCATAATTCCTCCATGAACCAACCTTCACATTCTTTAGGTGAACTTCTACATTGATTCCTACCTTAGTTTTTGGTTTAGTTTTTTTTTTTTTTTCAATGGTTAGCATAAGAAAAATTGAATATCTCATTAAGTCTTAAGTTAAACTAGAGGTGAAAGAGCCTCTAGAGGGAGTGCATTTCCAATAGTTTGACATTTCTTTGGAACCACATCTTCCCCGCAAGTGTATTCCAACAATAAGTTATGTTTTGTTTTTACTAGAGAATCTCTATTTAGTTGACTTGCTTTGAATCCTTCTTAGGTGCATTTTACAAGCCACTAGGTGCTGCCCTTCTACTAGATAAAGTGATGGAATGATATGAAGTAGAATCATGGGGTGCTAGAAGGACTTTTCTTGTAAGGAATATGAGTCATCTTTGGGACTATTGACATGCCCTAAGCCTGAAGGTCTCAAGTTCAAGCCCCTGTTAGGCACCTATATAACCAAGAAAGCCTCTTGAATGTTGCGGCATATTTCCAAGTCCTGTCATTTGTTTCTTTCAACTTTGATATTACATCTTTTACCTTTAATGTTGAGAATTTTTTGTGATTTTTTTTCTTCTTTGTGCCCTAATTTTGAGTTTTGATTTATAGTATATAAGGGTTTTAGCTTGGATCAAATTCCTCGTCATAAAAATAAAGAAAAAACTAACTCTAATATTGAATTATTTGTTTTTTTTTTTTTTTTTTTTGCGAATTCTTTGTGTTTTTAATTTTGAGGTTTAGTAAAACTATGTAGATTCAATGATTTGGTGAAGGACAATTAATTCACTCTAGCTGTATAAGTGAGAATATGTACATGTGCTCTTGTTTGTTCTTTTCTATTCATAATATTGAAACTTAAGACTTTTTACCCTAAGGCTTATAAAATTTTACATTTTTATGCATAGAAAATGGAACATTATTAAACGAGATGATTAGTGAATTGCTTTTACGATGTGAATGTTTTGTAAAAGGTTGAATGAGAAATTTTGATTTGTTACATTTCTACTATGAAATATTAAATTTGAATAGATCAATTTGTGTTTGTATTAATAATATTACATTTAAATTAAAATTAATGTTTTTACTAAATAACTGTTGTGACACGAGATATAATTTTTGACCTTTTTCTTTTTGGATAATTGTTAAAGGATCTTCTTCAAATTTATTATGTATTAGTTAAAATTACGAGATAAAGATTGTCTTATTTATAAGGTTTACCACATAAAACGGTTTTTACTTTGGAGTGTAAGTAAATCAAATTGAATTGAATAATATTTGATTCAAACTTTGTTTGATTACTTTAAGGAAGAGTTCAATTTGAGTTTGTCAAACTAGTAATATTTAAATTTAAACTTGAGTTGGAGAGATAAATAAATGGTTGGGATTCGGTTAAAACATGGTTTTAAACCCTTTAATTTTGGAAATATAACATTTAAACCTTATAGTTTATATTATTTATAAATTATTATCGTATATTAAAAAAAAAATTCTTTTGGGGTATAAATATAAAATTTAAAACTATTAGAGGTTTATAATATTTCACAACGAGTTCAATGAATTAATCACGTCCAATGAATCAATCAACATCAAACTCAAACTCAGTTTAAAAATTAAACTCAAGAGGTTCAAACACAAGTAGTTTGAGCTCAAGGATTAAGCCAGGCTACGAGCTGTTTGGCTGGTTAGCACTCTTAGGGTGTATATATATATATATATATATATATATATATATATTTATGTTTATGAGTAAACCTAACAATTGAACTTATTGAACCGTGTCTTGTGTGTTAAGGTTATGTTCAAAAATTTTCTGGGCTCTGTAGGTTCAATGTTGAGGCCTGCCTCTTTAATCTTTTTCGGGCTATTGACTTATTTCTAGCCCAGAATACAAAGCATTATTCAGTTTCAGAAGAAAATAAGAAAATGTTATGTCCAATTGCAATTTTGATCATTGTTATCATAATTCAAGCCTATTTCCCAGATGTTCATGAAATAGTTATGATAAAAAATGAAGGACTCAAAACGAACAAACGTAAACTGATAAGCACCTTTTTTTCATTTCTAATTCCGAATAATATGACTGAAACCAAAGAACAATAAAGGGGGAGAGAAATCTGACGAAGTTCTAATTCCCAGAAATTAAGCCCCAAGACTAGAAACATTCAGCACCAATGATGGGTGTTCACTGTGGCTTTGGTAGGGGCAATTCATGTGGTACTGCTGAGGTGAACTAGGCTAGTAGATTTCATTTTTGTATATGCTATGTAGAAATCAGATGTTTCTTTTTTATGGTAGCCATGAACACAAGTGACTAGAAGACTACCAGCTGGGCTTTCTTTGAGTGATTTCTCATTATCATATCGACACAACCTTTGGTGCTTCATACTGTAGTGGTGCAGTCGAAGGGCAGTCGAAGGCTCAAAGCAGGCAGTTAACTTTTATTTGGAAGCAAGATTTCCAGAATCTGTAAATTTTTTAAGGAATTACAGTTAAGAGAGAAAGCCTTGTAACCTTGTAACTAAGATGGTGCTGCACCATCTTCAACTCTAGATCCGATGGGGGATTTCATTTGAAAACATTTTGAATACAAAATCAAGAGATTTGAAAAACAAAGAGATCAAAGCAACCAATGGAAAAAGATCACACATAATAAAATAACCATATGTACCTCACTCTGCTGTTGTCTCCCTCAAACAAATGAGAAAAGGTTGATTTTCCTCAGATTTTTTAGAGTCATTTACGTGATGACAAAAATATTTCAAATTTGTAATACAGAATTTAGTTTGTGTCACTTGCCTGTTCTAATATTTAACTGAGCTCCAATTAGAGGTTCAATGTTTCCATCCAAAACAGAATTTAGGTCAGACAGTTGGATGCCAGTTTTTACATCTTGTACTAGCTTGTAAGGATGAGAGATATACCTCCGAGTTTTTCTTTGCCAAACACTAGCAATGGCATCTCTATTTATGCAACTAACACTTGAAACTCCTTGCTCCCTTGCAATCACAAGAAGTTTGCCCTTCAATCTATGAAGGGCCTTCATCTTATTTGCAAAGTGGCTCCTTTCACCTGGAAAATAGACAATATAATCTCATTTTTTCATGAAAATGTTTAACAGAAATCGGGAAGGAAGATGAAACTTTTCAAAAATTCATCAAACACCTGAAGATTGTACAGTTATGCCAGTAGGAATATGCTGAATGCAAACAGTAGGTTCACTATGGCTCTTCCCTACCGAGGATGATGAGAAAATCAAATCCTCATCACTAATTTGCAAGTCAAATCCCGTTCCCAGGAAGAGAGGCACAACATCAACACATGCTGAGCTTGTCTGCAAGATTCAAGATTCAGTTAACAAAGCAGGTGCATTAGTTTCCCAGATAAGGGGAATTTGAAGGTTGGCATCTCTCTCTCCTGACATATAGCCTTGAAATCAGAAAGAATGGTACCTGATTTTCATCAGAGCCACTCTGAGAACTTAACAGGAAGTGGACACCTCTCTCTCCTGAAAGATAGCCAAAAGCATATTCAAATTCAAATTCAATAGTTGCAGACTTGATACTATTATTCTTGCCAAAGCACTGTTCAACTAGCCTTCCAATATATCCTTGCTTTTCTCCCCATTTCTTATACATTCTTAAGAGCTGTCGTGCCCATATCTGCAATTCATATATATAGAATCTTGTATTAGAAAGGAGTTTCAGTTGCACTCGATATGCAGTTCTTTTTACAACTCAATCCAGCAGACTTCATAGCAACTATACATTACCATCAAAATTATGAGCACAATAATGACTTTAATAAATTTACCCATTTACAGTAAAATTTTTCCCACAATCTAGAAAATAAGAGAGGCTGGCAACAATACACCATATTATAGCAAAGTCATCACTGAATTATTATCAACACTAATTCCATCTCAAGAATATTCCCAAGGAAAATGAAAAAGAGAGCGTGAATATATTAGCTGTTTGGATACCGAAACTTTTAGCATGACTCATGAATGACTTTCACCATTTCCTCACCAACTATCAACTATAAATTATAAGGTTCACGATATAATGAGCCAACAACATCAATGCTAAAGTAAGTTGTTGAAAAGAACATAAACAACGCATGAGAGCATGGTCAAATGAAAGAAGCACAAAATTAGGGGGGGACCAGGTTGAGGATAAAGGAAAAATGACAGGCAAACTAAAACAGCTCGATGTCATATAATTAAAAGCAATGGCATCTCATCTAAGAAGTACTTAGAAGAATGAACAAAGTTACAGCAATGCAAACATTTTGCTCTTTAAAAAAGGAATGCCAGTTTTGTAAACGTAATTCCAGAAATTAAGGGAGCTTGATGTCCGAGGACTAGAAAGAATGGCACTTTAGCAATTAATATGGATGTCTGTTGCAATAGTAATGCTGAGCAACAATAGATCTTACCCAGAGCTAACATGTTCACTTCTACTTGCTCAAAAGGTAAAACATAACTCATGAATGGACTAGATCTCAAAGCTGCATCATCATTCAGTCAAACTTAAACTTACTAGACAAATATAGAAATCAAACCTCAGAGCAGATGCCCTCTGGTCCAGCTTTAATAATTACACATGCTCCCTCTATGTCATATGGCCCATGGAGAAGCTTGGACATTTCATACTGATCCAAGAACTTACTCACATTTAAAGATGCATCATATGCTTGCTTGAAAAGCCCGTAATTGATAACATCCAGCTCGGCCAACTCTGAAATGAGCTTCGCTTCTTCAGCCTGCAGAAGTAAGCATAGATACAGGAAAAAAAATGCAAAAATCAAGCACAGAAGTAAAGACCAATGTGTACTTCACCAAAAAAATTTACAGAAAGAATGGACCTGCAACACAGAATTTTAATGGGAAGGAGACACAGAAGTATTTGAAAGATAAAATATAGACAAAATCTAGACAGCAGTATTATAGTTGCTATTAGAGAGTTTGTCCAGATTATGGTCACTTAAACAACAAATAGTCACCTTATTGTCCACATCTCTCAAAAGTTATATACAAATTCTTTCATTATAAGTTAAATAAAAACTAATCTATGCAGCAGATTACCTTATATTTCAGGTCTTTGAGAGTGTCGACTACTTTGGCACTGTCAGCTAGCTTGACAAGAATTTCATTGGATTTGGCGGGATCATCCCACAAGTTATAGCCACGTATCATCTCTTCCTGCTCAATTTTTCTTGCTTCTTCAAGTTCAAGTGCTGTTGGTGCCAGCATCTCAGCTCGGAGAACTGTATCTTCGATGTTCTTTTTTAAATTAAAAAAACCTAAATGTCCAATAATAATTCGTAATTGAAACTCAGAAGCCAATAAGATCCAAGGGTATGATAGTGCAATAAGTTTAACAACTTCTGTAACCAATTCATCAGTAAATATAATTCTATCTGTAACCAAAAAAATCATATAGATGAAGAACCAAAATGACTCATTCACTTTCTAAACAGATCATCTTGCTCACAAGGAGAGCCGAGATGACAAGCTTAATAAAAAAGTTCTAACTCAAGTTCTCTTATAGGAGATATGTTATTATAGAAACATGATACCTGTCACAAGAGAAGTTATTCTCATTCCCACATGTGACACATTAGCCAGGTCCAGTTACCATACAGCATTTACCTAAACACTCACTGAATAAGTTATAGCCAATTGCTGAAGACCCCAAGCATCTACTGCTTTACATCTATCATGCTTAAGGCTCTCATTTTTTTCTACAATTCTTTTTTTTTTTCTTCTTCAAGTGAAGGTAGATCTTCAACAATGCAAAGCATCCAAGCCAAGCCAAAGGACTAATTTTAAAATTAAATGCATTCAAAATCAAAGTTTCAACAATATGAAACAAGCCGTTCAATGTCATTAGTGATGCACCAAAAGTAACAATGAATGCAATCCCATACTCGATGTTCCGACATAAAAGAAAATCATATTAGAATCTCTGATTAAAAACAAGAAAAAGAAAAAAGAAAAACAAGCTAAACACAGACTAGCAGGTTATGTGAAGTTCAGACTTCATACTTGGAAGTTGCTCTCTTGATGGAAAGTTGATATTTCGAAACCAAACAAAAGGAAAAGAAATTTCTTAAATAAATAAGTCAAATAGTTAACCATCTGGCCATTGTGCATTTTTAAACAGGGTCGTTTCAACAATCATCGACGAAAATTTGAAACTGGTGGAACCCGTATAACTATATAATGCAAAGAACATAAACAACGCTTGAAAATATCAAGTACCAACATATAATCAGATAACGAAAGAGGACAAAATGCGACAAACCCAGTTGCTCGTTGATGCTGTTTTTGTTATCCATAGACTGAGAAGCTCGGATTGAGAAAAATAAATGCTGAGCGGGTGTCTTGTTTCTTTTCTTTCCGCTACAAGATTGCCATGAAGCAGCAGCAGTACCGTTTCCTGTTGCGAAAACAGAATCCAAAGCCATACTTCAAGCTATAAATTTCGTGAAACTGCAGAGTAGAAGGTCTTATAGTACGGTGTTATTTGGGAGGTGAGATTTTAGAGCGTCCACGTAGTTGGGTTTGATACATGGAATAGTGGCTTATCCTCAGTTTCGATTTGTGTGCACTGTGGATCCTGTTGTATCACCAACGTAACGAGGCTCTTCAAAGCTTGAGATGAATAAATTTGAGTTTGATTTGTTTATTAATTATTTTAGCTAATCAAAATAATATTTTTGTTATATTTATTTATTAAAATGATATTATTTTATTAAATATTAATTAATAAAAGTAATAAATTTGTTAAGGTATATAAATATAATTAAGAAAATAATATTTGACAAATTTATCCTATTCCATAAAATATGTGTTGACCACCATTAATCTCATTCAAAATTTGTCTGCTAAAGAATTATTTAAACATATATTTTAAAGTATTTTTGTAATTGTTGTGATTTTTGGAATTTTGGGTTTAAGGCTTAGAAATCTTGATTATAAATCTTGCATTTTCTCACTTGAAATTCATTATTAGTTGAAGGAAAAATGCTTTTAGTAAGTGCGGTGTGTTTCTTTTGGTTTCAACTGAAAATTTGCTTGGGAAATGCTTGATTTCCCATTGGTAGACATGAAATCCTGTGTAGATCACACTTATTAGCACTATTTATTAATTGAGGGCAAAATATAAGTTTTTGATTGATGTTTTTTGGGGGGGGGGGGGGGGTGGGGTGTGGTGGGGCATATATTATTTTATGAAGCATTGTGTTTAGTGAGAATAATTGATAAATGACAATTGGCCTCTGGAGGGTATTTGATAAGTACAAATATTTGACAATAAGTGTAAAGGATTATATCTAGTAGGCATAATGACTACTAGGGGTTTTTCTAATTTATTTTTTATGTTTTTTTAAATTTTTATTTGATTCATCTCCTTGAATTAATAAAATTTTTGAATTTTTTTCTAAAAGAGGAAGTCTATTCACCAATCGTCAGCTTGGAATTTAGGGCAAAAAGATTTCTTCTGTTGTACCATTTCAAGGTGTAAATGATGGTTGTTGAACCCCTAATATTTTAATAATGACTAAAATATGTTAAAATGATCAATTTTTCCTTGACATTAAGTAATTCATGACAAAAAATGGATCAAAATTTTATTTTGTAGGAATTTATATACATACGACCATGTATTTTGAAGGCACACCTAAGCATTATGGACATGTAAAAGAGATTTTCTAACTTGGTTAATAACTTGAAAGGGGCTAGGAAAGAAATTTGAGATGTTGGAACTAGTTAAAAAGGTGCTTAGGTTTGTACTAGAGTCCAAGACTATAAACATGACGACAATTGTAGAGTCAAAGGGCTTAACCAAGATAGGAATTGATCAGTTTATAAATAGCCTTCTAACCTATGAGATGGTAGGATCATCTAATATTGTAAGAAGGGTAAGTCTAGGAGTGATCTTTATATTTCAGCATATCTTATACCATGATATTCATTTTATTACATGGTTTTATATATATATATATATATATATATATATATATATATATATATATATATATATATAAAACACTAAAGGAGTTAGAGGGTTAGGAAATATTTATTGAGTAATTTCATCATTCACTCTTTTGTGTTTTCATTTTCTTGGCAAGTCAGTAGATCAGACACTGAGTTGTGGCAGGAGCTAGCTGTCGAAAAGGGATTCTAGTTTTGCTAAATGCAAGTTGGTTGCTTGCATATGTGTAAAGTTTTTATGTGTACATATTTTGTGATATTATATATTTATATATGTACATGTATTCAGTATCCACCATATATTTTTTTAACTAAAGTATGCAAAATATATTTTAGTTTACATATTGTATGTTTTCAGAAAGTTTCATATGAGATCCCTACTATGTATATGATCAAAAACTTTTCATAATTGTGAATTAATCTCAAATAAATATAGAATAGTATATGTGGTAGTAGATCTTACAATATGTATCTAATTTCAATTCTTCTAACCTATCCAATTGGAGTAACATTTTCTCTCCAGCCTTTTCTAAATCAAATTTTAAAAACCTAGTTGCCAATAAGTTTTATGTTCCAATTCCATAGGTAAGTAACATGATTTTTTATATACGAGCCTGAATGGAGACATACTAATATTTATAAACAATTTGTACGCCTATAATGCATCATCTAACTCTAAACGCCAATCCTTTCATGATAAATTCAGTTTTTTCTAATATGCTTTTAATATCCTTACTTGATTTTTCACTTGTTTGTTGGTTTGATAATGGTAAGGTGTAACATTTGGATAATATACTCCATATTTCTTTAGCAATCTTTCAAACATAACATTATGAAAATATAAAGAATCATCACTGTAGACACCTCATTTTGGATCTAACAAAGTTATCTCTGATGATGAAAAACCAAGATGTTGATTTAGAATTTTTGAGATGTTGAATCGAGAATGGATAAGCATAAAAAAGTGTTTATTTTGTTTTATTTTAATTATAAAAAAAGTGTTTATTTTATTTTATTAAAAAATGTGTTTATTATATTTTATATAAAAAAATGTTTATTTTATTTTATTTAAAAAAAAAGTCCATAACCTAATCCCAATGCGCAGTTCAGGCCCGATTGGAGAGGAAAAGGCCCGTGCGCGTGTAGCCACGCGCGCGCTGAGTGGCGGCATGGCTGCTTCGTTCTGTGGATGCATCTCTCTCTCCAGCCAGGCTGCGCACGCCAGCCTCATTTCTTTTATTCCTTTTTATTTTCCGCCAATGCATGTGAGGATTTATTTCCTTGGGCGGGCTGCTTTTACTTGGGCCAAAGTTTTGATTGTAGTTTTTATTTTTATTTTATAATTATAATTTACCCTAACCAAATTTTGTCTTGCATGATTTATTTATTTTATATATTTATTTTATTTATTAGATTAACTAACAAAAATTATTTTTATAGGATTTATTTATTTATTCTTTTAGGTCTTATTTAGGATTAACTCTAATGTATAGGGATGTATGTGTAAAGGGATGTAATATTTATTTATTTTTTATTTTTTCTTTTATTATTTTATTTTTATTTTTATAGTATGGATGTTGATTTTGTTTTATATTCTATAACTAACCTAATTTGTTTTGTAGGGATTTAATTTATAGGTTTGTTTAGGGTTAGAGAAAATGTATAAGGGTGTATGGAAAAAGGGTTGTAATTTTTAATTTTCTTTTATTTTAATTTTCGTATTTCATTTTCGTGGATAAATAAAATTTATTGTATATGTATGATTATTGATAATGTATCGTGTGATAATATGAAACTTAATTAAATTTGATAAGCATTTAACGAACAAACCACAAAAGTGGAGGTCGACTTTCACACCGAGGGGCATGAGTGCCTAACACCTTTCCATCGTCGTACTTGACTCTTCGAATCCGATCCATTAGGTAAGTGAAGAAAGTTGGGTCCTTTACAAGAGATCTATAAATTGTCTATCCTCACCGATGTATACTTTTTCAATATAACCCTCGAGTGACGACTCCATAAACTCCATAACGGATCACAAACCCATTATGCGCTCCTCTTGATCATGTTTAGAGTGATTAAACAAGAGTAGCAAGTCTGTCTTGACTCGGCGTGGCAAAAACCGGCGCCACAATTACTAATTATAGCCTTGTGTGTATTATTTTTAATATTGTATGTCGATGACATCTTGATTATTAGAAATAATATACTATATTTACATAATATAAAAGCTTATTTGTCTAAGTGTTTCTCTATGAAAGACTTAGGAAAAGCAACTAACATTCTTGGTATTAATATTTATCATCACAAATCATGTATATTATTTGGACTAAGTTAAAGCACATATATAGACAAAATATTAAAGAGATCTAACATTGAATAGTTAAAAAAAAGGGCTAATGCCTATAACTCATGATATATATCTCTCTAAAAAGATGTCCTAGAATAAAATAAGAGAAAGATAAGATGAGTCAGATTTTATATGCATCAACTATTGGCTCTATCATGTATATTATGTTATGTATGAGGATTGACGTCTCATATACTTTGAGTGTTTGTAGTAAATATTAATTATATCCAGGTGCTAAACTTTAAAAAACTGTCAAGATATTCTTAAGCACTAAGAAAGACTAAAGAAATGTTCTAAGGTTTATAGAGGAAATCAGAAGCTCATTATTAGAAGATATAGTGATGTAAGTTTTTATATAGATTGTGATGATTTTAAATCTCATCAAGATTTATATTTTATTTGAATGATGGTACAATTAGCTAGAAAAGCTTTAAGCAAAGTATTATGGCTAATTCTATAACAGAGTATAAGTACATTACCTTTGTTGAGGCAATAAAGGAAGCAATTTGAATAAAAAAGTTTATTTTTGAACTTGGAGTGGTCCTTAGTATTATTGATCCTATTAGGGTTTATTATGACAATAATGGAACCATTGTTTAAGCAGAGGAACCACGATCTTATAAAAAATCCAAACATCTTCTCTGGTGATTTTATTTAGTTTAAGAGATAATTCAATATAGAGATGTACAGATCAAAAGAATTGACACAAATGATAACTTGGCCAATCTGTATAATAAAGCCTTTATCACAATAAAAATATGGTAGACATGTAGCCTTATATGGTAATAAACATATGTATGATTGACTATAATGTTAGTGGGAGATTGTTAGGGTAAGTGTCTTATGACCATGTATCAAGTTGTATTTATTGCACATTATACATCATTGATTATTAATAACAAGGTACTTTGTTATTATATGTATAATGTTCCATGCATATAATATGTTTTTAATACAACAAAATCAAGACAAGGGAATCCGTTTATTGATTGTGATTTCCTTATGATCTCATTATTGGTTATTCTATAAACGTCCATAATGTTGACATTACTTTGACATAAGACACAAGTAATAGTGAGAGATTATTATAGTCTTGAGTATCCTTGCTAAAAGATGACCATAGTTTACACTTGTCAAAGTTATTATTTCTAATTTGGTCTAACACATGAATGTATGACTTGTAAGTACGTTTACTAGACAAACCTATAAAAAAGATTCTATATAGATGGTGACTCTTCTGTCTATGAAAATATCCTCTTAATTTAATGGATACATATGATCGTTACATCGTCTTATGCTAGGACTAATGTAATTTGACATTATCAAATGAACTATCGTAGTTGGGGTATTATAAATGTGAGTGATTGATTGCATTAATATCAATATGGAGGGTATGATGGATTAACAAAAGATTCATCACTTCTAAGCATGAGAGCAGTAACTTTTGTGAAATCACTAATTTATGTCTATGACTAATAAATCTATGGCCACAATGAGATTAAGTTGGTATCTAATCCAATATATTTAGTATGGACATATATTAGCTTATATAAGGATATAACATATCTATGTCTCAGTTTTGAGAGACATAATGTGATGAAGAAATTGTATTATGTGTCAACTATTAAGTTATATTATAATATTCTGAGATTCGAATGGTCTTTTTATGGCCAGAAATTAACCTCAATGAGTTTTGAGGGTAGAATAATTTTTTTAGAAAGGTTTTATATGGGTTGTGCTTGACACATACCTGTGTGTCTTGAACACACACCCGTGTGCCCTTTTTGTGTGAAAGGCACGACTATGTGCCTCAGTGACATACGACCATTTGTCTTATTTATGTAATACCCTGCTATATATTACTATGGACGTTTTATATATATATATATATATATATATATATATATATATATATATATATATATATATATATATATATATATATATATATATATATATAAATCCTTAATATATAGCAGTGGGTATTACTCTTACTGCTTACTGAAAATAATACGGAAGCGGATTGAAACATCTGTGATGGGACACTAAAACCCACTGTACAGTATCCTGAATAAAAACTCATATTTATAAAATAATAATAATATCTGAAAACATAAAAGATACTATACAATCTGAATGCATGAGCAATCTAAAGCATGCGAGTCACAAACATGCTATCTGCTGAAAACTGAACATATATACATACATATATCTGAAAACTCAGGTGAAAACCTGCTCAAGCCATATCCCACACACCAGCCATCTCTCGTGCACCAAGCTCAACTCTCTAAAACACCAACCTGTAAAAAGAGAAACTACAGGGAATGAGTGACAAGTCACTCAGTAAGCATCTCCTACCTCTACCCTCGGGTAAGCTCTAGACTAAGCTGCAGCTGACTAACTGCTATCTAGGTGAACTTAACTAAGCTCCTGATAGCCTAATAGCTTCTTCTAATCCTCTGCTTCTCTTATTAAATTTCTACGTTCTGATAGGATTAGCTGAATTCTTTTACTTCTTTATTTCTGACGTATATCGTGCAGCTTTATCTTTCTTTTATTTCTATTCTTACATGATTCTAATCTTACTGTTTGTATGTTCTGCCATGCCATATACTATGTATCATGGGATGCTAAAATCATGCTATTTACCCTTGGGCCTGTTTACTGAAAACATATTTCTGAAAACTGATGTTAGAATCTGAAGATCCAAAACATTGAAAAGTTGAGTAAAACATGTTTCTGAAATCTCTGTATCCGAAGATACCTGCTATACTGATCAGACTGATGAAAACAGGGATTCGACATCTTGGCCAAGTGGGCTAAACCATACCAGCGAAGTGCTAGTAAGTTGAAATGTCCTACCATACCAATCCTTGGACCAGTAAGCTGAAATCTAACCAATCTGACCGAAATTAGAAATCTGAAATCCCACAGATACCCCCTCGAATTCACCCTTAATGATTGACTCGGATATCGAGCCCTAAATGCTAAAAACTGATACAAATGGATTACTCGATCCTTTTTTCTGAAAATACTGTTTAACATGCTATGCTGAATGATGCTATTCATGCATGATATTTTTTCAATTCTTCTTTCTTTCTGATTATAGTTTATCTTACTGTTTTCCTGTTTATGTTCTGTTTTTGTTTTCTATTTTCTGTTTCTGTTTCTGATTCTGTTTTTTGTTTTTTAATCGTAACCTATCACTAGATTATGTTGCTTAAGTCTGGTGATGAGTTTCTTATTCTGCGGTGAGATTAAAATGTGATTCTGAAAAATATCTTATTCTTTTATCTCTTTCTTTCTTTTCTTGTTATTGAAATTCTGCTTAATTCTTTCTTTTCTGCTTATTTCTTTTCTTTTTCTCATTTCTTTCTAAGGCGCACGGACGTGTACTATCGGATGCACGGGTGTGCATGTAGATGCACAGGCCGTGTGTCGGGCGTGCAGGCCAACCGTGTAAGCTTCTAGAAATTATGGCTAAGAACTCATTCTTGGCTAACGCACGGTTGTGACCCTCGGGTGCACGGGCGTGACTCTCTCTCAAAAGCTGGTCGTGCATGCTCGCATACACGGTCGTGACCTTGCTCAAAACCAAAATGCACGGGCGTGCATCCAGCCCTCTTCCGACACCCACGACCGAAATCCACAAGATCACAGCAAATCTCAACCCAAAACTCACCACATGTCTAATCAAACATACTAGCATGCAACATACACTGCTAATAAGCTAAAAACATGCACAAATCTCTGAAATAACCCAACCAAGGAAGCTCAAATCCAAGGAAACAGGGAAAAGGTAAGGGAATACTTACCTGGAGCTGCTAAGATCTTCTATCTCTCTATCATCGGCTGAATCTTGGCTGGAATGGTTGCTAAAGCTGGCTAATCTCTCCCTCAAAAAGCTAAGGTTTCCTGGAGAGAAAAGAAAAGGGAAAAGCTGACTGAAATGGGCGGAGGAAAAACATTGGTTTATATACCAGTAGGCATGCACGGGCGTACATACAAGACGCACGGGCGTGCATGGCGAGAAAAGGACGCACGGGCGTGTACACAAGAACGCACGGTCGAGCTCCTTCCACAAGCTGTATATAAAGCCAACAAAAATGTCATTCTACCCTTCTATCTCACTGGAACAGATTTCTAACTAAGAAATCTTTCTTCTAACCCCGATTCAAGGCCTAAAAAAGACCATCGTAACCTTGGGCTGTTACAATTTAGGCCGCACAACTATATAAAGAGAAGGTTTTGTTTTTTAGCTAGCTTACCCATTATATTTATTATAATGAAAATACTTATTATTAATATTACATTATATTTAATGATAAGTAAATTTATTTATAATTACAGAAATATTTATTATTCATATTATATTTAATAATAAATAAATTTACTTATTACAACGAAAATATTTATCGTTGATGCTATGTTTAGTAACGAATAAATTTACTTCTATGAATCAAAACATTTATCGTTGATATTATATTTATTAACTATAAATATAATTATAATGATGAAAATATTAATCATTGATATTATATTTAATGTCTAATAAATAATACTATAATAATGAAAATATTCATTACAAACATTATATTCAATGGTTGATAAATATTTGTTATAACAAGTTATTATGTTTGACCACGAAAAACATTCTATTAATAACTAAAAATATTTGTTGTTATTTTGAATTTCAGGACATACCGTTCTCAAAAGTACAACCAAATTTATCATTTTTTCCCTTGTTATTGTTTTTATTTATTTTTTTTTGGTGGTAACTTTATCAGGTTCTACTTGTATCAAATCGTACTCACCCTTTGCACAATCTTAATATTCATGTGTGGTGCTTTATGGACAATTATAGGATGTCATTACCAATATTACGTTTGCTTTCCCAACCAGATTCCTCTAACAGACAGTTGAAATTATATTCCATTAGACACCGAGCATTGAGGCGTTCATACATATAATTAATTAATTTTGCTCTTTTATCGAACAGTCTTTTATTGAGACACAAAAATTTGAAAGGTGAGGTCTCCTTATTCCAACATTGATGACAAATTTAGTCGTAAAGCGCTCTTTTTTTAATGCATTTGCAAAGTTTTAAATGAAAATACATTAAAGTCGTTCCAAATTAAGTTGAGGCTATGTTCCGAAGGACCTTAATATTGTCCATATTTCTGCAAACAAAAAGCGGAAATAAAAATATATATGTTTATTGTTATAACTGGAAACCAATGAACGTCTTGCATTGCATTATGAAAGAAGTTGTTGAGCTGTAGAACAAAATACGATTAACCAATATACAAAAATCTTATGCATCAACACTCCTCGGTTGGAACAAGAAAATGTTGCAAGTACCTGAGTCCATCATCAACATTTACGTATCTCCAATTTACAATGCTCAACATTCCCACACTCACATTCTTAACTCTAACTTTCCCACCAGTTTCCCTTCTATCATAAATACCTAACTTCATATCTGCCACGATCCCACTAGTCACATCACTACAACACCCCGGCGACGGCAGCTCCTCAGAGAACCAACCTTCAGCCCCCCGAATAGAACTTGTTTTCTCGTCGCAATCCATCATCGTGAAAGCACCTCCCCACCCCTTTAACACCACATTCCAAGCGATTTTCACCTCTTCTGACACCTCAGCCATCCCTAGATCTTCACAATCATCGACATTAATATCGAACTTGAACACCCCATTGGCGTCAGCACAAAACTCATTCACAGGCTTTGATATGGTCGCAAGCAGGACATTGTCCTTGGTGCGTAAGTCGATGGCGAAGATGAGGTTGTAGAGGGAAATGCGAGGTCTTGAAGCGGGTTTTTGGCGGCGTTTTTTGGCGGAGTAGGCGACGGCGTAGATGCGCTGATAGGGGACTGATGGGTGGGTGAATTTCAGGTTAGAAAGAGAAGGGTAAAGACTGGTGCAAATGGGTTGCCAAATTTCTTCGGAGGAGAAAGAAATAAACCAAGACTTGGAGACGCAAGAGGCTATAGCCAGGGTTTTCGGGTCGAGGTGGTGAGCAAGGAGGTTGAGGACCTCCCATGACGGAGGATTGGTGGAGGGAACTGGAAACATTTGATTTTCCTTTGAGTTTGGTCAATTGGTTGGCTAATTAATGAAGAGAATTTTGTGCGGGTTCTGTCTTCATATAAAGATTGGTGTTAAGTTGAGGAATAATTGTGCGTTGGCACGTGGAATGATGCGGTGAGTTGCATGTTTTCATGTTGACACATAAGATCAGGAGGTGTGCGGTTGAGCGCTTCGTGTGGGGTACACGTGCATGCTGTTTCTTTGCACATGTGGTCGTCTTGAACGTTTCCCTCTGAGCGGAAAAAAATTCCTTCAATTTGCGTTTGAATTAAGATTTAAATAAAAAAAAAAAATAAAAGCTTTGTTTATTATATCAGAATAATATATTCTAAAAATTCACATTTAGAGGACATAAGTTCAGAATTGATTGGATAGCTTTGGATAAATGGAAAATTTAAAGGAGATTTATCAGTCAAACTTGTAAATACAAAGAAAAAAAATTCAACAATTAGTAGACAAATGTTGTATCAAACCCTAGGTTGAGAAGAAAAATTAGATAAAACATAATCTTTTCAAAAGCTACAAATAACAAGTATGAGTTACTATCTGTTACAACTTCTACATTCTCCATAACATTAAAAATAATTTTATATTATCTCAAAATCAACTCTCATAATTTCAATAATCATAATTAAAAGTACAATTACTTTCTTATCATATTAAAATCATAATCCTTATTAAATTATATAACTCAACACTTTATCTAAACAGTTATACATATAATTCTTGCATCCATTAATAAAAATTTTTAATAGTAAAAGGGTTAAAGGAGAGATACTTCTAGTATCCAATCAACATGTAGCATTGTAGTTCTTTTTTTTTTTTTTTTTTTTTTTGTTTACTTTACTCAGATAATCTAACTATTATGGACATAGACTCTTGTTATTTTTAGTCAAATCACATTAAAAACCTGACTACTCATTCATCTTGTGTGTTTATTTACTTTCTCGCACTGAATTCCTTAGATGGTTCAATGTACCTCTCATTGGGGAAAATCTTATTACCAATAATTTGATGCTAAAAAATGGTCTTTAGTGCCACTAATCGCATCGATGAATGTTATCCCAGTCACAATTTCCTACCTCAATAACTCAACTTTGTTTTTTAAGAACAACCAAATTAATATGAATCCTAGTGGCATTAAAGGTGGAGGCATAACTAGCTAGTCTGATAGGCACAATCAAAGCACTTATCAAATAAGTCAATGATGTTGCCTTAATAATGCCTATAGGGGCAAGAGTTCCTTTACCAAAAATCAAAATTACATACCATGCTTCATGTTCAGATACTATAGACACCTTATTATCTACCCAACTAGGTTTCTCCAGTGGTGATAGCCTACAAGATTTCCATATGGGATTCTAAGTCAATAAGTTAAGGCTTATGGATTGAGAATGGATAAGTGAATTTAGTGAGTGTACCTAAGCCTAGATTTTAGGACCCTTAGAACACTCATTAGACCTACTTTCCTTAGAAATAGCCCTAAGACTGAGTTTGGGCCTTTATAGAGCCTATTTGGCATTGTATGTAGACTAAGGGCCCGATTGATAGTCAGATAGCCATTTTACGAGCATCTATTGATGGTTTGGTATGATAGGTAGCCATTCTTGGCATTTTCTTACCTACAAATAAATATTGTGAGTCTACGGATGCCTACATTACATCCAGACACAACATTAGGTTCTTACATTTAATTAAACTTTCTTTTCCTTAGGATAATCCCAATTTTATTAGGATATTCCTTTATGAAATTCTAGTTCTACTAGGATATCCCTTTTGGTAGTTCTAGTTTGATTAATAGAATCATATGATATAAGTTGGATTCCATATAGGAAACTAGTACTTAGGGTTTTATGATAAACCTATATAAAGGGTTAAACTTCTAGTTGATAGTTTGAAGGGACACAATAAGATTATTCATAGAAAGCCAAAGGGTATTTTATAGAGAAAACACCTTAGGCTTATTAGGAAAACACTATTGGGATTTGGGAAACACATAAACACATTGAGAGAGAGAGATATTGAAAGATTAAGTCTACAAATCCATTTAAAGTTCGACAAGCCATAACAAGTTGAAAAAGTGTCAAAGGAGCCATTGTCCAAGTATGTTCTTGAGGGAACCCTATAACTATTTTATTTGTGTGTTTTATTGGTATTCTTTTTATTTCATATATTTTGGTCATTTGGTACTATCTGTCGAAACTTAGAGGTTGTCTATGGATGTTTTGATTCATAGGCATTTGTTTATCACTGCTAACATCTGCCTTTAACTGTGGGCCTTCTGTTGACAATTTCTAAATAACCATAAGACCTTGTTTGTAATTCTTTTGCTCTTGTTTTAAATTAGGTTGCATGTTTACGGTTTAATATGTTTGATATGTTGTATTCTGTTAAATTAATTTATAGTTTATGAATTAATATTTTGGTAATTTATGTTTTTATATTGCATGTTTAGATTAGAATTAGTTAATGATTTCATTTATATTCTGTTTACCCAAGATAGGTATATAGACGCACACTGGTTAGTAGGTGGGTGTTTATATTTGTAAGCATCCACTTACTATTTTTGTGCTATTCACAGATCGATTAGAATTTTTTGTTTTTGGGTTTCCATTCTATAACTAATCAAATGTATATAAATTGATTAATTGATAAGGATTATGAATATATTATTGATACGATGAGACTAGGTATGAATGAATAAATATTTAAAAGTACTTATGCTTTGTTGAGGTTTATGTCTTTTGGTTAATCATTTATTCTTGAGCAACTTGTCCTTGTCTCATGCTCAACTTATCTTTAAGTTGTCCTTGGCTTTACTTAACATGATCTTATTCTTTAGCTTTTAGCTTTCCTTAACCCTTATTTAGTGTTACTTTGAACCTTAATGCCATACTCAAGCACAATTCTTAACCATCATCGTAAACCACAATGTTATCTTAATCATTGGGATCTTTAGCTTAACATATCTTTAACCTTAGTGATAAGCTTAATCCTCTTGATCCCTTTACTTCGCATCAGCTAAACTTAATGATCACTTGATTATCTTATCTTTGAGCTTTACTTCACTTAACATTCCTTACCTCAAGGCTATTTTTAAGGCTTATTCTTATAGCTCATCATCTAACTTATCATATACCTTAGCATAAAGCTTATTATATAACTTATCATGTATCTCCTTGCATATCTTGTTTCCTGTACTACGTTATCATCTAACTTAGATAACTAGGAAACTGTACGTAGCTTATCATAGCTCATCTAAACTTGACTTAATTCATTGTAGCTCATCATAAATGATAAACTTAATATTAAAAGACTAATATGAATGTTTTACATGGTAACTTATGCATGATGCTTTTGCAAATAAACCATGTACCTAAAAATTGTAAAAGTTAGTTGTACGACATAACTGTGAAGCATACATCTTAGTTCCAAAGATCAAATCATCAAACTCTGTATAAAATAGGAAAATAATCTATAAACATGCAACTCAGTATTAAAAATCAAGTCGTAAAGAACAATACAAAATATGAAACCTGTAAATAAGAAAATTGTATGTAAAATGAAACCATACAATAGTTAGACTTAGTGAAACATAAGGACTTGACATCTTAGCCATATAAGCACAACTGGTACTATATTTGTAAATTGTAACTCAAGTCGACTCATTAAAAAAGCTAGCCGATACATATCTGATGAACTAACTTATACATATAAGTTAGCACTTTACCGTAAGCAAAACATTCTAGTGTGAATGCAATATCTTACTATGGCTGCTAACCCATACTACGTGAGTGTAAATTCACAAATGCCCCCTCGTATCCACTTTAATGAAAATATTTATCCTAGGAAATCATACTTTAAAACTCATAAGAAAACATGCAATATCTGAATTCGTGAATTTGTAAAACATGTTAAAATCTTAGCTCATGCATAATCTTGAAAAACTGTATCTTTTGGCATGCCACGTGTGTTGTGAACTTAACATATAGTGACTAAAATGCCTTAACATTTAAATGAGATCTCAACATTACTCGAAACCCATAATTACTCTCTAAATTGTAACATGCATAAGTGTGTGTATTACTTACGCATGGGTATATGCCTAAACGCATAACTAAAACACATAACAATTCATCACTCATGGTTATGTTCATCCATCATGAACAGTAATTCACTTTAAGAAATCTTTTCTTACTTAAACCTCTCCACTCATGATTGTGTCCCTTTTCCATACACAATCAGATGCTTGGAAGTCATTATTTATAAGAAAGATTGCTTAACATGAATGACTTACCTTTTTTCCTATCATGTAGGAAGCATGAGTGTGCATCTTATTTGTAGCAACTATTGAACTTCTTCCTTCTTGATCTTGTTAAAATTTACCTTCTTTCCCAACCAAGATCCATCCTTGTATGCTTTTTAACATCATACTATAACACTAAACTTAAATAATCATGAAGATTCTCAAAACCTGCCAAAAATCATGGCTTAAACTAACATTATTCACCAGCCTTGCTGAGAACATTATATTCAATGTTAAATCCATCAAACACTATATTACTAATCAAATATCATCATTTAATCATAAAAGACTCATCATAGTACTCTATTTTATCATTCTTCCATGAAAATTGATCATAAGCAATTTTGTATGAAATCATCCTCATAGTTGATAGGATTCATCTATTTTTCTTTTGCTTCTTGGATCTTTGGTAACCAAAGGACATTTGGCAGAGGTATTGTCTTTTGGAGATGTCCTTAATTCCTTTTGAATTTTAGATATAAATAAAATGATTTGAATAATTTTGGAAAACATATATCAACTCGACTTATATAAACTTGGCCAGCTTGCAATACACGTGTGTGCATGCAAGATGCATGGGCATGCATCTAGCCTCTTAAACTAATTTCATGCTTTTTTACCATGACACATAGCCTAATCACAAGATAACATGTGTACATTTATCCTAAAACCTCTAATTTACCATTTTAGCCCTCTTAAACAAATTCTAAATTTAAAAGATGATCCCAAAGCTATACAAATAATTTAAAAACCCTTGCCTAAATTTTAAGGTGTTTAAGGTTTAGCACTCAAGAGTGATGGATTCCATTTTGATCCATTATAGCTTTTGTACTGATCATAATATAGTTAATCACTTACTTTTATAATACTTTAATTACGATGATACATTTGATGATGTCAAACTCTATTAGTCATTGTATAAGACAGTTTGGTGACCTTAAATCAAACGATCAAATTTACCAATCAAATTAAGAAGATATTTCTATAGGCAAAAGAGTTACTATTTATATATAATCCTTTTTATAGGTTTGTTTAGTGAATATGACCATTAAATTATACACTCTTATGTTAAAACAAGCTACAAGCAATAACTTCGACATGTATAAATTGTCACCATCTTTCGATTGAGTATTGTTCAATACTATAATAATCTGATTATAATTACTTATACTGTAGGTGTAGCATCCCAGGATTAGAAATGCCCTTTAGGGTAGAGTTTGAGGGTTAAATGTGAGATTTAGCATTAGATTGGGAGTTAGAAGAGTTTATGGGTGAGATAGTATTCAGAGCCTGTGTGTCTTGCATCTGATTCTTTTTGGGATGTTTCTATCATGCGTAGTGTGAAAAATGAAGTTTATTCATTTTTCCTTATGCACTCCCGTACACTTTACCCTACATACCCATGCAAGTGTGTTGGAGGAGAGAGATAGTGAGTTTTAAGTGTTTCTCACCCAGGTTATCCCATTTTCCAACTAAGGTTTCCTTTGTTTTTCAGCTACTCCCAACCCTAGAACAGATTTCCAGCAGCCAACAGCTCTCAATCCAGCTAGAGAAGGAAGAAATTAGCTTGATAGAGTTTTCCAGCAGTCATGGCAAGAGATAAGTGCTTCCTTACTTCTTCCTTGCGTTTCCCAGCTTGTGTTTGATGTTTAATAATGCTTGGATGTGCTTCCAACATGCTTATGAGTTATATGAAATGTTTATATGTTGATATGTTGATGAGAAATTGCTTGAGATGATGATTTCCACCCATGAACCATGCTTGCTTATGCTTGTGTGTTATATGAGAGAATGGGTTGTTTTAATGGTGGAATGAGATGTGGTTTGTGATAGATGAAATTGAAACTTGTTGTTTGCATATTAAAGTGTTAAAAATGCATGCTTTCAGTTAATTTCAGTTTGATTCAGGTTTGGTTAGATTTCCTACAAGTTTCAGGTATGTGTTGTCGGTGCAGAGCAAGACATATGCCCGTGTGCCCACAGGTGCACGCTTGTGTGCCTTTGCTTTTCCAGGGATACACCCGTGTGCACGAAGTGTGCACGACTTGATTACAAAATACACGCCTGTGTGTCCCAGGTGACACAACCGTGTGTGTTTTCTTTTAGTGTTATTGTACAGATTTTTCAAAAATAAGCACGACCGACTGTACAGCTAGTGCACTACCTCGTGCATTTGCACACACGCCCGTGCACCAGTATAATTTTTTAGGAAAAGCATTAAAATGAATTATTAAGCATGAAAAATCTTTCCAATGGCTAATAAGCAGCAGATAATGATAAAATGAGATAAATAATGCTACATAAGCATTACACAACATGACATAACAAGACATTAGCATAAAAAAGGATCAAGAGATCTGAATTCATTAGTCATTCAGTATTCAAAATCTGATATCCGAGTTAGAGTTTTGGGTGAACTCGAGGGAGCATCTGTGAGATTCCAACCTTCTGACTGTGGTCAAATCGTTTCAGCATATATGTATATTCAGCTTTCTAGTTTGTCACTAGACTCTTCAGCCCATATGGCTAAAATATCGAATCTCTGTGTTCATCAGCCTGATCAGCACAGTAGATATCTTTGGATACGTATAGATTCAAATACATGCATATTCAGTATTTATTCAGCATGATATGAGATACATTTCATGACATGAATTAATAATTCAATCAAGAGAACAGTTTAAGTAATAGTCAATTTAAACGATAATCAGTTTCAGCAAGCGTATATATGAATGTTTAGGCCAAGGTCAGGTATGTTTATTGTGTTATTACTTACTCGGGTTGAGGGAAGTAAGGATCGCTTACTGGGTGATCTTTATCACTCATTCCTTTCTTTCTTTCTTTCTTTCTTTTCAGGTATGTTTGCTGCTGGTGAGGAGCGGGTGGACCTTGATTGACGGGAGAGGGCTCCATATCAGCGTTTAGTTTGGCCTGGTAGGAATTTAATGTAAATTTTGTATTCACTCAATGTATGTATGTACAGAAACACATGTATATATATAAAAATTATTTTGGGCCACCATTGTACTTTACAGTTTTAAGCTTTCGAATGTGTATTCAGTTTGTATAACAGCAGCTTTCTTTTCGTAGAATTCCTATCACGTGTACCGAATTTCAGAATATTAATAAAAGAAAAAGAATAATTTAGCAACAGCGGTATGCGTGGCAGCGAGTCCTACAGTAGGTTATAGTAATCTCTAGATTATAGATGACTCTAGTATGATCACTAATAAGTGTATATAAAAAATATAATTAGTAAACTAATTCCCTTTCTCAGTTTTACTATACTAAGGACATATTATATGCATCAAACATCATATAATAGAAAATTTCTTTTTATTAATAATTAAGAATAAATATCAATTATAATAGATTACATGACTATAAGACATCAGTGTTAACAATCCTCTACTTACATTATAGCCAATTATACATATGTCTAATACCATATGTAATTACATGTCTATCATGTTTTTGCTACAATAGAGGCCTGGTCACTCAATAAGTACATTTCCAACTTAAATAATCTCTGAAACCAAGTGGAACTATCTAAGAATGTGTTTAGATTTCTGGTGAGACTGTGGTTCATTTGCTTGAGTAATGGCTCCAGTGTTATCGTAATAGAATCCAATAAGATCAACAATATTAAAGACTACACCAAGTTGAGAAATAAACTTCTAATTTTGTAATAGCCTAAGTCATGTATGAGGTTACTTTTATAAATTTAAAATCTTAAGATTGAGATCTAGGCTTAGGAATAGACTAAGAGGGATAAAATAATCATTTAAAGACTTAAATAGAATTGTACATGTATTGGCATAAGATTATGCCATGCATACAAAGCCTTTAGATGGGAAAGTTTGTTAAGCATGAACACATGATTGTATCCCCTAAACATCTATGATCGTATATGTTAAGTAAATCTGTGGCCAATACAAGGCCTTCGTTTTCTGATTCTCTCATAATTGTTATCAAAAAAATACTTTTTCCAAATTTTAGAGAAAGTGTCAATAAGTCAAGAAAGTTTGATTCTACCGTTAATCACTATCATCTTGCTAGATTCTAAGCAAGAAAGAAATAGAGTGGTAACAAGCATAGAATTGTGAGTAGAATCTCTAATTTTCTAAAGATTATCAGATCCTTGATCCTGTCTAGTAGTTTTCGGGCATTGTAAAAAATATTATATCATTTTGTGTTGAACTTTAAAGTATATGTTATAGATAATGTTCAGTGTTTAATGTCATAGTAAAATGTTTTGATATTTAGTATTAAAACATCTTGAATACTTTCTTTACAGAAAAGTATAGTCAAATTCATTAAGGAACAAATTGTTTTATTTTTTAAAAAGTTTTTATATAACAAAGCAACAAATACAGTGAATGCAAAGCATAAACGAACACAAGTATATGATAACTTAATAATTTTATTTTGTTTTATTAAAAAAAAAGACGTTAAATTCTAAATTGTGAAAAAAAAAAAAAAATTAAATAGTTTTACCACTTGTTATCCATAAAGAAAAAAAATGGGAAATTTAAACACGTGCGAATCACAAGTGTGGCAACGGCTAGTAATTATATAAACGGCTAGTTCTCTTCTTTCTGGGCATTTCACTCCCTCAAGACTCATCATCACTCTCTCCACTTTCTCGATTTTCTCAGAAAAAACAACAATTTTGCCTCAACAGAAAAGGGATTTTCCTACAAAAGAATATTCATTTTCCCTGTCATCCAAGATACCTCTCCAAAGACTTCTCGCAGAGATTCAAAAACGGGGTTTAGGAATATTGCCTAGAAAGTGATTAACCCTTAAGCCCTGTCTTTCTTCGTTTTAGTATCAGCCTTTGAAGAGAAAGTGGTTCCTTTGATCACTAACACCATTTTCTTGACATTCAAGAAACGGGTATAATTTTCTTACTCGAAGTAGCCAACAATGTGGACCCACATTGATAAGAAGTTCTCGACACCGCCTCCAACTTGGAGGAAGCAAAGACCGCTGCCATCTCCGATGTCGGAAAGGAAGAGAATGTCACCGGTGAAAGCCAAAGCTGATGTCTTTCGTGTCGTTCACAAAGTGCCTGCTGGTGATTCTCCGTATGGGAAGGCTAAACAAGTTCAGGTTATTATTGTTATTTTTTACATTTTTTGAATTTGTTTGGTTTATTTTGTATTCTTGTTGGTTTCTGGTGGTTTTTTTTCTTGTTATTTTTCTTGTTCCAGGTGATTTGAGTAATTCTGTCAAGAGCAGTTTGAATCTTGAATTATGTTAAAAGAATACGGAATTTTGTGTGATTGCTGATTTTTTCAAGAACACAGTATTCATTTTGATTATAGTAATACTTTGAATATCATGTAGAATTCGATTTGCATTGGAGAGCTTTTCATATTAATTAACTCTTTGTTTGATTTAACGGAAAACTGTGAGAAAATAACTATTAAATGAGTTCTGCAATTTTATGCCTATATTACTTATATAGAGAACAGGCTTTTGTAGTGGACGAAATACTCTTGCATGATTTACTGAGCTGAATATTTTCCAAATAAAAATATTTGTGTGTGCTTTTGGTCAAAATCTTAGGTGAAATCATTAGTGATAGACTAACTGTCCAAGAGTATCTGCTGCATAAATTTGCTAGATCAATTTCTTTTAAGCTTTGCAGCAAAAGCCATTTTGTAATTTATGGTGTTCTTTTATTTTCCTTTCTTATTTGCAATTATTTCTACATAGTTGGTAGACAAAGATCCAAGCAGAGCAGTTTCATTGTTCTGGGCTGCCATTAATGCTGGGGATCGAGTTGACAGTGCTTTGAAAGACATGGCTGTTGTGATGAAACAATTGAATCGATCGGATGAGGCAATCGAGGCGATCAAATCTTTTCGTCATCTCTGCCCTTATGATTCTCAGGAGTCTCTTGACAATATTCTGATTGAACTTTACAAAGTAAAGTATCCTTCTCTTCCCCTAATTAGTAGTATTAGAACTTGGAAATTTAATTTGAATACTGGACTAATTAAGTTTGCATATGCACAAGAAGCTTTATGGGAAATTATGGAACTAAGAAGCATGAATTTACATGTCATGACATGCAGCTGACAGAAGCAGTCTTGTTCTCTTTTAATCTCTTATGCAACTAACCCTGGAAGAAAAATCAAGTTCACATTCCATATCTTATTTATTATTCTGTTTTGACAGAGGTCTGGGAGAATTACAGAAGAGATAGAAATGCTTGAGTTCAAACTGAAAAAGATTGAAGAATGTATAGCTTTTGGTGGAGCAAAGACAAAATTGGCAAGGTCGCAAGGGAAGAAAATTCAAATAACTGTAGCACAAGAGAGATCAAGGTGGATATTCATCTATTAATTTTTTTCTTTCATGTTTTGGATATATATAATTTATTACAATTATCTCACTTTGATCGTCTTATAATGCAGAATACTGGGGAACTTGGCTTGGGCTTATTTGCAGCAAAATAACTACGAAATTGCTGAACAGTATTACAGGTATACCTTCTTGACTGGAATTTTGAGCTACATGTATGACAGTAATTTTTGAGGAAAACAGTCCTGGATTTTCACATAATAAATTTATTTGCAGAAAAGCTCTGTCCTTGGAGGCAGATAAGAACAAGCAGTGCAACCTTGCAATCTGTTTGATGCATATGAACAGGATGACAGAAGCGAAATCTCTGCTACAAGCAGTAAAAGCTTCAGCTGGAAATAAGCAAATGGATGATTCCTATGCTAAATCTTTTGATCGTGCTGTTCATATGCTGACTGAATTAGAGTCATTGTCAGTGCTAGAAAGAAGTGAGAACCAGCATAAAAATGGGAATGAGGAAAACCAAAGACCTTTTGGATTGCCTGCTGACAGAAACTTGAATTTAGTTGACGGCTTAACCTATGTAGGTCCAAATCATGTATCTACTATCAATATCTCCAAAAGCATGGCGGGTGAACATGATGAAGTGGTTCCACTAAATGAACAAGATACAACAGCTTACTGTCAAAATCACCAGAAGAATATGAACAGAGTTTTTGGATATGACAAAAGGAGTTCAAAATGCGTGTCCTATGGACCAGCAGCAACTTCACAATTTTCTCCACATTCTACATTTGTTAATAATTGGAGGAAAAGTTCATATCTTCAAGACCAAAGTGAAAGGTCCGATTTTGCTGGTTCTATGAAGGATCATTGGGTTTGTTCAGCTGGCATAGGAGTAAGCTGTGTACAGCAGGAGACATTTGCTTCCCCATCCACGGTTAAAAACAGTTTTGAATTCCCATTTACACAACCACAAAGACCTTCATGGGGACTTGCTGATGGGGAACAGAAAATAGATAGATGGGGAAATGGTTGTGTGTCATCTGAGCAAACTAAATTCACAGATAATGTGGTTCTATTTACACAACCAAGAATATCATCTTCAGTCATGGGAGAACAGAGAAGGGGAAAATGGGGAGAAAAAGCAGTTGGCAGTTCTGTTCGCAAACTATTGTTTGAGCAAGCTATAACCAGTGAAAATGTTCTCCAGAATGTTAACAGAGAACTATTGGCTTCAACAAATGATAAATCACTTAAAGAATCTGAAAGTGCTTTAACTTCATCAACTAGTGAAGAATGGATAAGGAAATCTCTGAAAGGTTTTTCTCAGGTGGAAAATGAAGCAGCAGTAGAATCTCCTTCTCAACCAAAGCCTTCTTGTTGGGGAAATGATGGGTTTGCTGAAACAAAAGATCATACTGTGGGCAGAAGCTGGACAAGTACTTGGCAAAACAATAATGATAATACAACTGGGTTAAAAACTTTCATTGGTGATCAGACCTCTGAAATGTCTTATACCCTTCATCCTTTCATTGCAGAGCCAAAGTCAACCAAGGATTGCATTGCAGCTCAAGGTAAAAAGAGTTGGGCGGATATGGTCGAAGAAGAGGAAGACGAAGGGGAAGAGAAAGAAGAAGAGTCATTATGTGATAGAATTTCAAGAGCAGGTTTGGATGGTTGGAATATGGAAGAAGAACTTAATGATGAAAATATTAACTCGAATGTAATTTATCCAAGTTCTTGTCCACAGACTCAGAACTTAAGCCAAAAAGTTGAAGACTCAATGGATTTCCAGAACAGGTACGGTACATCCAGAAGTGCTGTTGTTTCTTCAAAAAATCAAACAGTGCAACATTCCTTGTGTTTTGGTCAGTACCAGAGGCCAAACACGGGCTTGAACTCTGTGCCACTGAAGGATAATGATGTTTTGTCCAGGAAGAACTTTAATATGAAGACAAGAAGCAGATTGCAGGTTTTCCAGGATATCACGCCTTTTCCTGACAGTCCATGAGCTCAAGCAGAAGTAGTTCATGCTGGAGCTTTTATTTGAATTTGAGTTTGGTGTAGAGTATCATATATTCTTTACATTCTTTGACACATTCTTAGAAGTTCGTTGTGTTTCTGCTACATACAACATTGCATATCTGTATATAACATACAGAATAATTTTGTAGAAAGTGTATGATTGAAGAAATGTACAATTGTGTTTCACCAATTAGTTATCAGTAATGAATTGAAGATTATATATATATATATATATTTTTTTTGGTAACCCGGAAACCCTATCCGATCAGTTAGGATTGAAGATTATATTGTGATGTGTATATTCTATCATTTTTAATTTTTCTTTTCTTTATTTTTGTATTTATAAGTTCTTTAGCTATATTGAAATTGGCATGGAGATTAAAACACAGGAAAGAAAAGTAAAAAATATTGAGGATGCCCAGTAATATTATTTAAAAGACAAACAATTGAGAGAAAAAATAATAATAATAAAAAAGGGGTAATTTTTTTTGAATAGTTGATATGCTTTTGGAAGAGTAAAAATTAAAACAAATAAAATGACCAAGATAGGTAATGTCCTTTAATAAGTCTTTCTTTCACTATATATTAAAGAAAACTAGACATGGTAGGGGGCCTAGACCGAGCTGACTTGCGGCCCGACCTAGCCCTGAGTTTTTGGCATGGTCTGCCCACGGGCCCTACAAGAGGCCTTAAGGTTCAATTCACTGGTCAGCCCAACATGACCCACAAATGTAAAGAAATAATAATAAATATCCCTAAAATTCGTATTTCATACCAAAATTCAGTCAATCTCCTCAACTCATTTAATCTCAATCTCAATCTCAATTTTTTTATATTAATTCTAAAGTTCTCAGCTCTCTCCATGAATTTCAATTTTCTAAATTAATTTGTTTTCCTTTCCTTTCAATATTTTATCAATTATTATACTTTTTTTTCACTCCTATCAAAATAGATTAAAATCAAATGATTTTAATCAGAGAATTCATCTTGTTCAATTAGAAAAAAGATGGTTAGACGATTAAGACGAATTCATTTTTGTCCACCTTCTCCATTTAAAATATGATGAATTCTCTAAATTCATATCTAACATTATCTCAAAATAATTAAAATGATTAAACTTGATTTTGGATCCATTTTGATATAAATGAATATGAAAAAATATTGAAAAAATAATTAATTTGAAATTTTGAGAACTGATTGTGAGGGCTAAAAACTTAAGAATTGATATAGAAAGCTTGAGAGTAAGATTAAGAGAATTGAGGAGAAGGAGTGAATTATTGCATGAAATATAATTTTAAGGGTATTTATAGTAGGGAAATTGATTAAAATAGTCTTCCCAAGCAAATTTTGTAGTGACCTATGCCACAGATTACTGTAGACTACTATTTATAATATTAATTATGCTAATAATATACCTACAGCGGAAATCTCTATAGTAAAATCTGCTATTGAATCTAAACTTTTCAATGCGGAAGCTATAAATAAGAAATTTTATTAATAATGATAAGTAGACAATGTTTCTTTCTTAGGAACTCCTGGGCTTTTTTCCATTAATAAAACATATTATCCATGCAGTAACTAATAATAGTATTATACACACATATATGCATAAATCAAAAGCTATATAAAACATGCGAGCCATGAACATATTGTCTACTGTCAAGTCGTATCTCCCAAAATCTGATAGCCTTCTCGCTCTTGACCAATCCTATAATCATTGACTTGTAAAAGAGTAAACAAAGGAAATGGGTGAGTAATCAAAATCGCTTAGCAAGTGTTTCCTATCTCTAACACAAGTTGGTTTCAAGCTTTGTGTGACTTGTCACGTTATATTCTATTTAGTATTTTCTTTATTCTTTATCTTTGTAATGCTTCTGTTTTTTGTAGTATCTTTTATCTTTATATAATTCTGTTTCTCAAAGAATGTTGTACATGACATGATATGCATATGCTAATGTCATGTATATGCTCAATAATCATAAAACTTGTCCTTAGACATGGTTTTCTAAAAACTCTTTCTGAAATAATAATTATGATCCAAAAATCCTGAATACATACATATAGTATATACTGAAAATTGTCTCTGAAAGTATTGTATCTATAAATAACTATTGTATTGGCCAGACTGATAAATATATGGATTCAACACCCTAGTCATGTGAGTTCAATCCTATAAAAATCTACTCGTCCACAACCAGCACTTTTTCTAACGAGTTTGGTCAAAGACCATGTCCTTTTTAACGAATATTGGTTTCTTTTTTTAACGGGTTTACAAACTCATAGGTGCCCATTCGTATCTACCCCTAAATAATGTCTGAAACATTATATATTTATATTTTAAAAACATGCTATAAGATCCTTAGATCAATTTTTGAAAATTGTAATATAGTATGTCGTGCTCTACACTACTAAACATGCATGATATGCTATTTTATCTTGATTTTATTGAGTTTTATATGTTTAGAAATAATTTAGAATGGCTTAAAGATGCTTTAAGATTCTATTTGGGCTTTATTTATAGCACACGGGCGTGCGCTTATTAGCATACGTGCGTGTAGGAAAGCATATAGGATCGCGTGTAGATCGTGCTAGCTTTCGGAATTAAATTATGAAACTTTGGCTGGCCACAAAGGCAAGTGGTGTAAGGCACATGGGCGTGCATCAAGGCATAAGGTTGTGTCCTATACTTACACAAACATGCAATAACATAAACAACACTCCTGTGTCTTGCTTACATGGGTGTGTGAAATTGGAAATAAGCACACAGGTGTCATGCAAGGTCATGTTCATACAGAAATAAGGTCATACGACCGTGTATCTGTGCGTACACAAGCATGTATCTGTCAATACATAGTCATGTACTCAACTCGATTTTTGTATTCTCCCATTTGAAAATCTAGAAATTCTAGCATTTCTCACCCAAACATTTCTTACATCTCAAATAATCATCAATACCACTTCAAGCTTTAACAAGCATTAACATATTCATAAAAACCCCATCTTAATCATGCCAACCAAGTCCTATTTCTCATAAAAAAACATAAGATACAGATATTTAAGCAAAAACACGTCATTTATGGAATAATCTACTCAATTAGCCATGAAATCATCATCTAGCTACTCAAACAAGCTAAGCAAATGCAGCAACACAACAACCATTCTCAAAAACTCAAAAAGCAAATGAAGCATGCTATGAAACAAAGTGAAAGAGGTAAGGAAACACTTACCTCTAGCCATAGTTCTCTAATATGGATAGTGGCTACTTGTTAAACGTTCTCTGGCCTAGGGTTCATTGGAAAGAGAAAGAAGGGAGAAGGCTAGATGAAATAAATTGGCAAAAAATAAGAAAAAAATTTAACAATATGATGCCTCTCACACAATGCACGGTCATGTGCCTAAGGCACACGGTCGTGTGTCAAGGGAAATTCACACATTTGCCTTTCTTTTGTGTCTTGCATGAAACAGTCTCCCATAAAGACTCATGCACAAATCACAACTAGCTTCTAATAGGTTATTTTACCCTTAAAGCCTCTCTCTTATGTTTTTCTATTATAAAATCTCATTTTTTACCTTGATTTAGCCTAATTTTAACAAGTTAAATGAAAATAGCCCTCGATTTTTTGGTATCTAGCCATGTATGTTACATAGCATGAATAGTCAATACGGAAGATGATTAATTACAATTTGCCCATATCTAGCTAGTTGGCACGGGTACTTAGCTTGAATATGATTAATCACACAAATTACACGTACTTTTGTGCATGTCTAATGAAATTCAAATGCCGTGAGTATTTTCGTGCATGGTGCATCTTCATTTATGGACAACAATTTTTTTTTGGTAATGTTCAACGTTTTTTGGCACTGAAAATGACAAAACAGGTTATATGCACAATCCCTTTTGTGGTAAATATGTTATAGCCCAATGATTTGAGCATTTTGGTATGGAATTAAGCCGTATATAGCTAGTGGAAAACCAATTTGAAATTTTTATCTAAAAACTTGAATTTTTAGCATATTTGATGAAATGTTTAGTTGGAATCCTGTTATAGTAGATGTACAATAAAAACCAAAATGAATTGGTGATTGAAAATGACAAGATTATGGTGTTTCAATCACCATGTGTAAAATGGCTACAAGTACTCATGATGCAAAATGGCTATAGGTACCCATGATTTGCATACACCACAAGTGTTACACGTGGTGGACATGGTTGGGATAAGGGTATAAGGGTAATTTTTCAAAACTCAAAGGGATATAATGGAAGGATTATATTAAATGCAAATTTTTTGGGGGCAAAAGGGGTGGGTTGGTCACTTTTAGAAGGATTTAAGGGTTTCCAAGTATGGTGGTTAAAAGAAATTGACTTAAATACCATATGTAATACCTTGTTTGCCCTTGAGTGCTCGAGGTTTTTCTATATAAATTCACCACTATCAACTTTTGAAAACATACAAAGCCCTCAACAATTTTTTTCGTTACATTGCTTCCTAATTTCCATTATCAATAGTTCAATAGCATGGGGAAGTTTGTTTACCCAAGTATTAATACAAACTTTTAATCAAAACTTAATTTTTGTTATCTTTTGAGGATTGAAAGGCTTAATTGATTGTTACTGTATGAAAGTGGGAGTAACTAAAATTTGCCAAATAAGGTGTATGTTGGTATATTGGTAGGGGTTAATTGATATGTTATTTTTTTTCGTAGAATATCTATTGCAATGGTAGTTATGAAATGTTGTAAAACTAGAGTTAGTGAATAGAAATTTGACAATTTTTGAGGAGCGAATTAGTATCATAAATAAGTTTGAACTAAAAACGTAATCTATTAACTGTTAAATGTAAATGCATAAATCCTAAACATAAAATTGTAAGTTGTAATCCAAAAACATAAAAAATGTACAACTTGAATTGTGAAAGCTAAAATACTAAACCTTCAACTTGCGATCATAAACGTTAAAGATGTAAATCATATTCATACACTATAAACTGTAAATTATAAATTATAAAGCCCAAAATGCTTATTTGTAAATTGTCATCCGTAAACCATGAATCCTTGAACATAATTCGTAAACCTAAAACCATAAGTCATAACACATAAACCCTAAACAATAAAAATGTAAACTAAAAAAGTATATAAACTCTTAAACTTAAATCGTAAACTTTAAATCTTGTAAACTGTAAACTATAAAACCATAAATCGAAAAAACTTATAAACCTTTAACTCTAAATTGTAAACCGTAAACCCTATAAACCTAAATCCTAAAAACTAAACCATTACCATAAAATTGTAAATTCATATATTAAACATGCAAATGACAATATTTTTTTTTTTTTTTTGTAGGCTTGATGAATATGCTAGGTTATGCTTGTTGAAATTTTTTCATGGATAAAATCGACATTTAAACTTTTGGGGTAGTAGAATACATAATTAAGATCATGAGAGAATCCAAATTTAGGATCAAGGATATATTATACATATAAAACAAGAAAAAATAAATTTATACTGTTATTAGTGGATTTAATACCTAGATTTTGAAAATGATTAAAATACCCTACTTGTCCATATGAGGGGTCCACAATAACACTACAATAGAACTAGTTTTTATCGGCGGATTAAATGCACTCATGGTCACTGAACTATTCACTAATTTCATTTACGGTCACTTTTGTTTAAAACATTGTATAAAAATCATTAAACTTTGGATTTTGTTTCCCGTTAAGTCACTCTACTGTTCATCCGTTTAAATATTTAACTGTTGCTGATATGGACGCTGACGTGGACATTTTACTGATATGGATGATGACGTGGACATTTTATTGACGTGACATCTAGTCATCATCCACGTCAGCAACCACAACAATATTGAAACAGTAAATGGTGACGTGGATGCTGACGTGGCATCCTGTCAGCATCCACGTCGCTTCTGTGTTAATTTCTGTTGCAATGACCTAACAGCAAATAAACTCAAAATTTAGTGACCACGGTTGCAATTAATGAAAACTTTAATGATCTTGAGTACATTAACCTCTCTTATAACTTTTTTTTCTCTTCCGGTTTGTAAAAGTGCTAGACTATCAATTATCTCCCTCTATAGAAGATAACTTATTTTTCTTCTCATCTACTTTATTTGCCATTAAATAGAATTTTAAAAATATGCAAATTAGAAATTTTTAAAATAATAAACAAATGAGAACACTAAAAAAAAGTATTTCAACAAATAAATTAACAACTTTTGAAAGCGGCTACAAGGTAAAACTGTAAAATAAAGTTTCAAATTAGGGCTAGATTCGAATCGAATATATTCAGGTTCGTTTTTAAGTTCGACTCGAGTGAGCCCGAAACAAACTGTATAAATCTAAACATGAACATGAACACGAATCCAAACAGTAATTTTAAAAATCAGCGAACACGAGTCCGAATTTGAACTATACCAACCGAACACGAACACAAACCCGAACTTAAATTAAAAATTTTTTAATTATATTTTATTAATTATTTATATTAATTATAACTTTTAATAAATATAAATACGAATTTTACGAACCAAATACGAACTAAATTATATGAACCGAACATGAATACGAACTTTACTATAAACCTATTCGACGAATACGAACACGAATATGAATTCAAACAGTACGAACAAGCTCGAAAAAGAATATATGCCTGTTCACGTTTGATTCAACTCGAATTCAACCTTATTTCAAATGAAAACACAAACTCATATATAAATCTAAGAAAAATGAAGTTTCAATGTCTAACAAAAAAAATAAATCACAATCAATTCATAATCATTATCACTTATCAGTTATGAAGAAAATAGAGAGAGAAAGTGAAAAATATTTATTGTTTGTTTGATCAAAAAAATTAGTATGTTTTTATGGTTGTTATTATTTAGCTTCTCAATTCATAGACTAATCAATCTAAATGTGTTTAGATAAAAAAAAAAAAAAAAAGGAAAGAAAATAGAGTGAGAGAATTGACAGTCCAAAACTTTAACAAACCGGAAGAGAAAAAAGAAAGTTATAAGAGAGGTTAATACACTCAAGGTCATTAAAGTTTTCACTAATTGCAACCGTGGTCGCTGAATTTTGAGTTTATTTGCTATTAGGTCACTGTAACGGAAACTAACACAGAAGCTGACGAGGACACTGACGTAGACGCTGACAGGATGTCACGGCAGCATCCACATCTCCTTTTAATGTTTTAATGCTAACGTGGTTGCTGACATGGACGATGACTAGATGTCATGTCAGCAAAATGTCCATGTCAGCATTCACGTCAGTAGCCGTTAAATATTTAAACGAATTAATTGTAAAATGTCAGCAAAATGTCCACATCACCTTTACAAATAATTATGTTTATTTGTAAAGTAAAAGCAAGGAAAGAGACTTAGAAGGGAGAAAAAGACTTGAGAATGAAAAGTTGAAGAAAAATATTCTACACTTCTTATTTATTGTAGTTCCTAGGCTATTTATAAGCCAAGTGAACCTCACTTACAATGGAAAGATAAAATCAAATATCAAACAATTAATCCTAAAATATGGGCACATTATTAGAACAACTTAGAACTAAGTCTTGTTGACTTGTTCTGTACATATCATTCCCCACCCCTTGAAGCAACCTTGTCCTTAAGGTTGAAATTGGGGTAAGTCTTTGAGAAGCGCCAACGATTCTCCCAAGTAGCATCTTCGACAAGTGTACCCATCCATTTAACTAAGATTTCTGTCTTAGGTCGATAATAACCCTTTTGAATCACACAAGTATCCACGATAGCTTTAGGTTGTGGAAGGATCTCTGAGGACTTTGAAATTGGCGGAATGTGATCAGTGGCATGTTCGCTTGGATTAACACTTTTTTTTAGAAGGCTAACATGAAAAACATTGTGAATTTGGGAGGCGATCGGTAATTCCAACTTATAGGTGACAGATCCAATTTTTGCTAGGATTTTGTAAGGCCCAAAGTATCGAGGTGCTAACTTAATCGAATTATGAAAAGCTACACTCTTTTGTCTATAAGGATGAAGTTTGAGATACACATAATCCCTAACAATAAAATTAACCTCTTATCGATGTTGGTCAGCCCGCGATTTCATCCTATCACGTGCTAGCGTTAAGTTGCGACGCAATTCGCGGAGGATATCATTACGATCAAGTAAAAGATCATCCACTGCCTGAACTTTTGTTGTCCCTGGAACATAAGAAAGTAAAGTAGACAGTGGTATCCCATACACAGCTTCAAATGGAGAGACTTTGGTAGATGCATGAGTAAAAGTATTATAACTATACTCGGCCAAAGCAACCCATTCAACCTAATTTTTTGGTTGTTCACTTGTGAAACATCAAAGATATTGTTCGAGAGTGTGATTGACTACTTTTGTTTGGCCATCCGTCTGTGGGTGGTAACTTGAACTCATACAAAGTGTTGTGTTATGTAGTTGGAACAAGGTTTTCCAGAATATGCTGATGAAAATTTTATCACAGTCACTAACAATGGAGGTTGGCATACCATGAAGTCGAACAACTTGATCAATGAAAGCTTTTGCCACCGTTATAGCCGTGAAGGGGTGTTTAAGTAGGATAAAATGGGCGTATTTGGTTAAACGATCTACCACCACTATGATTACACTTTTACCGTGGGACAGTGGTAATCTTTCGATGAAATCCATTGAGATATCAAACCATATTTTTTTTGGTATCAGAAGTGGGAGGAGGAGACCGGCAGGACGTGAACAATCGTGTTTGCAACGTTGGCACCTATCACAATCTTGAATGAATTTTTTATTGTTGTTCACATGCCTGGCCAAGTGAAACTTGTTTTGATGCGGCTTAATGTTTTATGAAAGCCAAAATGGCCACCAACTGGAGAGGAGTGATTCGTTGAAAGAATGGCAGGAAGTAGACTTGAAGTTGGGCTCAAATAAATGCTACCCTTTTTAAATAAAACCTCATCACGTAAGGAATATTTTGGCTGAAGGTGAGCTGGACTTGAAGTCAATAATTGAGTGTAAAATGGATCTTGCAAAACTTTTTGTTAGAGCGTATTCCACCAACTTGCAACTGGCAGGGACACAACTAGAAATTCAAGTTCTACTACACGTGAGAGTGCATTTGCACCACAATTTTCTTTCCCCTTTTTGTATTAGATAATATAATCATATCTGAGAATTTTAGGTAGCCATCGTTGCTGAGCAGAAGTTGTAATTCGTTGCTCCAGTAGATACTTTAGACTCCTCTAATCTATGCGAACAATAAAAGGTTTTCCTAGCAAATATGGTCTCCATTTTCGAATAGCTTTGACAATAGCAAGCATCTCTTTTTCATAAGTTGATAGGGCAAGTTTAGATGGTTTGAAAGCTTCACTAAAATATGTAATTGGTTGGTCTTGCTGCAACAAAATGGCTCCAATGCCCTTTCCACAAGCATCACACTCGATCACGAATTGTTGTGAGAAATCAAGTAATCGAAGGATCGAAGGGGAAGTCAATGTTGTCTTGAGTTGTAAGAAGGCTGTTGCTACCTCATCAGTCCATTTGAAACCATCTTTGGAAATCAATTTAGTTAACGGTGTGACTATTCCCTCAAATCCGTTGATAAATTTTCTGTAATATCCGACTAGACCTAAGAAGCCATGAACACCTCGAACTATTGTTGGAATTGGCCAATTAAGAACAGCTTTGATTTTTTCAGGATCTACAACCACTCCTATAGAGGAAATTAAATGTCCTAGGTATGCCACCTGTGAAACTCCAAAGCAACATTTGGATTGTTTGGCAAATAATTGATTATCCGATAGAATCTGCAGGACAGTTCGAAGATGGCAAAGGTGGTCAGTCCAATTAGAACTATATACCAATATATCGTCAAAAAACACTAGAATAAATTTTCGTAAATAAGGCCGCAACAGATCATTCATGAGACTTTGGAAAGTAGATGGGGCATTGGTTAGGTTGAAAGGCATAACAATGAACTCATAATGGCTATCATGCATACGAAAAACTGTTTTATGAATATCAGCCTTTTCAACTCGTATTTGATGATATCTTGCACGTAAATCAAGCTTCAAGAAATATTGAGGCCCATGTAACTCATCAAGGAGTTCATCGATAATGGGTATTGGATACTTGTCTTTGATTGTAATATGGTTAAGAGCTCGGTAATCCATACAAAATCGCCATCCACCATTAGCTTTCTTAACAAGCAACACGGGTGAAGAAAATGGGTTGTTACTCAGTCGGATCAAACCAGAATCAAGAAATTCTTTGACTAACTTCTCAATTTCAGTTTTTTGGTAATGAGGGTATCGATAAGAGCAGACACTCACTAGTTTCTCATGAGGTTGCAATGGAATTTGGTGATCATGGGTTCGTTTTGGTGGTAAGGAATTTGGTTGGGCAAAAACATGACCGAATTCCTTGAGGACTTGGTTTAAATCAACAGGATACTTTTGGATATGAATTGAGTCAGTGCAAGGGCTGATCTGTAATAACATGGTTGAACCGTCCAGATGGAGAAGCTCCTTTTTTGTCAAAGTTGTGGTGGCTAGTTGCTTAAGTCCTTGAAATATGCATGATTTGTCTCCCTATTTGAAGGACATTGTGAGTTTGTTGTAATTAGTTTCAATGGGGCCAAGAGTCGCTAACCATTGAACACCCAAAACTGCTTGACAAGCTGCCATTGGTAGAACATAGAAATTAGCACATATTGGGTGGTCTTGGATACGCAATGTAAGCCCAAGGCATCTTCTAACACAATCTATTTTGTCCCTATTTGCTACCATGACCTAGAGTTTTTTATCTTGTATAACTGGGAGCCCAAATTTAGCCACCACTGTTTGGTCGATAAAGTTGTGGGTGCTTCCGCTATCAATGAGGATCATTATGGCCTTGTTTCTTAGCTTCCCAACAACTCTAAAAGTTTGAGGGTTCGTTGTGTCGGCTATTGCATGGAAGGAAATTACAGGTAACGATTCATGCACTATGGCTTCTTTCTAAACATTCTCTGTATTAGTAATGTCTAATGGTGGGAAATCCTCGATCATAAACAATTGTGGCTTTTGACAGCGATGACCGGGAATAAATTTGTCATTGCAATAATAACATAATCCTTTTTCATGTCGATCTTATGCCTCTCGATTAGTCAACCTTCGAAAGGAAGGAGCATCAGAGTTGGTAATATGGTCGCTTTTTTTAGTGGGGGGTGGACCTAAGACCCCAACTGTGTGAGATGGGGTAGAGCATGGTGGTAATGTCGCCATTGTATTTTGAAAGGAGTTAGTCCCTTTTCGTTGCATAAAATTACGTTCCTCGATTAATTGGGCTACTCCAATAGCATCTGCCAAGGTACGTGGCTGCTTAATTTTGACATCCAAGCATATGTCATCTCGAAGTCATGCTACAAAACAACCAACCAAAAAATTCTCAAGTAAGCCGTCCATCTGGTGCGAGAGTCGCTCAAATTTTTCTTGGTAGGTAGCCACTGTAGAAGTTTGTTGAAGGCGTGTTAAGGCTTCCGAGGGGTTTTCATAGTCGGTTGGACTAAAACGGGATAACAGTGCTTTGGTAACTGAACTTGTTGATCAGGTGCAATATTTTTAAAGTCAAAATACTGTTCTGCCTTACAAACCCAACCAGCAGGATCTTCTCCGTTAAACTTTGGAAACGAGAGCTTAAAGAGGTTGTAAATTTGGTCTTGGGTAAGATGGATTTGGTGAAAGTTGGATTGGTGTGATGACTCTCCCAGATTGTTGTTTGTATTCTAGGATAAGCGGAGACATTGGAATTCCGTCAAAACAGTTTGGAGTATGTTGTAGATCTGATCGAAGTTAGACTCATGGCGAGCAAGAACTTCGCTAACTTCATTACGAAACTCAACATTAGCCTTACCTTGGGTTTCCATGGAACCGACTTTGATACTAACTGTTATGTTTATTTGTAAAGTAAAAGCAAGGAAAGAGACTTAGAAGGGAGACGAAGACTTGAGAATGAAAAATTAAAGAAAAATATTCTACACTTCTTATTTATTGTAGTTCCTAGGCTATTTATACGCCAAGTGAACCTCACTTACAATGGAAAGATAAAATCAAATATCAAACAATTAATCCTAAAATATGGGCACATTATTAGAACAACTTAGGACTAAGTCTTGTTGACTTGTTCTGTACATATCAGAATAGTAGTGACTTAACGGGAAACAAAATCTAAAGTTTAGTAATTTTTATGCAACATTTTAAATAAAAATGACCACGAATAAAATTAGTAAATAGTTCAGTGACCATGAGTGCATTTAACCCTTTTATTGGCAAAGCCGTTAAAAGTAGCCATTAAGTTTTTTACCAGCATTTATTCTTGTGTTTATTGTAAAATGCCGCTATAGTTTCGATGTTCAGTGGCATTGTAAACTGTCGTTATAATTCCGATTTTTAGTAGCATTTATAAAACACCGGTAAAAATCATTTAAAAACATTGCTATAAACAAATTATATACCAGCGTGAGCATCTCTTCTTCTCTCACCCTAAACATTTTATCTGCTGTTGCCGCTGCGCTCTAGGTTTTCTCCCGTGATGTACATCTTCTGCCGCTGGGTTTTCTCCTCATAGAAGCTTATTTTTGTTTGTTTTCCCGTAACAGCAGCCTGTAGCAAACGTCTTTCTACAACAACAGGTGCAGCTTCAATGAAGTTGCTGGCAGCTCCAAGGTTTACAAGTAAGTCATCAAGCCCCTGTCCTGTTACTAATTTGTTTGGGAAAATTTTAAACTGTTTGGTTTGCAATATTGATTTGTTGGGAAATTGATTTGTTGAAATGATAAAATCTACCTGTCATGAGGATTGGTTTGTTTGTAATATTGGAGTGCATTGTCTGTATTCATTGAAACTGGTTAAACTTGCTTTTACTTTTAATCTGAATTGATGTTAACTTGAATTGATTTGAATGGATTTAATGTTTGAGCTATTTAATTAAACTGTGGAAGAATATATTCCAATGGATTTATGTTAAAAAAATTTTAATTATACTTTTGTTTTAATATATTTTCCTACAATGCTCTTTCTTCTCTGCATTCTCCATCTTTCTTTTTGATGCATTTACAGTAGAAAAGGGGATGGAGGTGAATGAATTTATAGTAGATACTTTTAATTTTTTTCATTTTACAGTAAAAATTAATCTCTTAGTTTAAAAATAAAAATTAACACTTTGTTTATTTTAAATTTACAGTAAAATATTTACATTTTAAGTTATAAACTATTTAAAATGTTAGTGTGATCATTCTTATTAGACAAGTCACATTTACAGGCAGGTTTTTCTACCCTCATCAATTGAAATTTCAAAATATATACTCCAAATGTAAAAGATAGTTTTAACTAATGGACATCTAAAAATCAACATTAAACTCTAAAATACATTTATTTACCATTTTATACTAATCCTTAAACCCAATTGCAATAAGTTTTAGTTTGATAATTTATGATTTCTTTTACTAGAATTTATCTGTCTTTGTTTGATTCATAAATAGAATATGGTTGTACTTGTTACAAAATCTACTTTATGTATAAGGGTGAAATCATTTAGCCTTATTCTAATGACTACACTAGTATAATCTTTAAAGTATTGATTAAAATTAGGCCAAAGGACTATTTCCCACGCATAGTTTGAGGTGGGGACAAAGTTCCACCCTCCAAGTTTTAAAAGCCCAGTCTCTCACCCCTAGAAATGTTTTTTATAAATTTTATATTTAAATGACTAAAATACTCTTTTAAAAAATAAATATTTATAATAAAATTATAAAATAATTTTTAAAAAGATTTAAAAAATTAAAAAATATATTAAAAATTTTTAAAACTTTTTAAAAATTTTAAGCAGTCACCGCTGTCAGTGCCGCGACGGTGGCCTCTGCTGAAGGGGCTAGGTGGTTTTAGTAGAGGCCAGATCTGGCCTTCCCGTTTGGTGGGGGCGACCAGATCTGGCCGCCTTAGTTTTGAAGGAGGCGGCTAGATCTGGCCGCCTCCGCTAAAAACAAAGGCCAGAAACGGCTACTAGGACCAAGGCCAGCCCTTTCCGATTGTTTTTGGTAGCTTCTTCTAACGGAGGTGGCCAGATCTGGCCGCCTCCGCCAAAACCTCCACCGAATGGGGAGGCCAAATCTGGCCTCCCCTGAAACTAGGTGGCCAGAAAAGGCCACCTAGCTCCCTCAGCGCGGCGGTGGTTGCTTCAAATTTTTAATATATATTTTAATTTTTTTTAAATTTTGTAAATTTTATTTTATATTTTTATAAAATTTTAATCCTAAAATGACAATATTACCCCTAAAGTGTTACTGTTTTTTATTTTATTTAATATTAAATTATTTTCATAAGTGGGAGATTGAGTTTTTGAAACTTGGAGGGTGGGACTTTGTCCCCGCCTCAAACTATGGGTGGGAATTAATCCTTTGGCCTTAAAATTATATGAACCTTCTAAAATAGTTGATATAATATTTAAAATGTTCATTCATCTTTTTTTCAAAATCAATCAATCATATTATAATATATCATAATTAATATTTAAATTTGATACTCATTGTATATAATTTTACTAGTTTAAAAGATATTAAGAATGTGTATTAGAGATTTCATTTTAGAGCATGAGTCCTTGATGCATAGATAACCTTCCTTCGGTAGAATTCCTTCCTTTTAAAATGGTATAGAATTTGTACAAGGTAAGAGATTAACAAGTGAATAGAAATATGGAAAATTATTTCATAAATAGTCCATATATAACTAGATATTCACTTAAGATTTTCTCTTCTTATGAATCTTATAATTAATAAGAGAATCCTACTTAAATAGGAAATAATATCGTTTATAATATTTTATTTTCTTCTAATAAAAATTCAATATAGTAATAAATCCTTACAGCAATAAAATTCACATGCTATAACTAAGAAATTCCTTTTATGATGATGTAATATCCCCGTTAAATAATAATAATAGTAATACGAGACCCACTTTATTTGGCCTAGAAAAATTTGATATCTACACTATGTATTGCCCTTTGAAAAAAAAAAAAATGCAACATATTTCATAAGATCACAGGAAAGATATTTAAAATTCTGACCTTTTTTAATATATTTTAAAGAAAGAATAAAAATCAAAATGAATAGCAAATTAAATCTTATATCTCATTAAAAATCTTTTTTTTAAGCTAGATCAAAATTAGATCCTTGATCTAGCTATCACTTTTCTTTGAGGATACAAAATTGCAAAATTTGGAAAAAAAAAAAAAAAAAAAGTGGGCAAATACTAGGGTTTTTTATTTGTCACCCAATTTTGACTTTTGATTTTTTTTTTTTTTTTTTTAATTTAGTCTTATATGCATGCATGCAAAGTATTAACCACCTGTGGAATTGACAATTAAAAATGGATGTTTTAAAATGTAACAAAATATTTATTATTAAAGAAGTATTAATTGAGTTTAAATTTTCTAAAAGTTATTAGCAGTGAAGTTAACTAAATTAACCTAAAAAAAAAAGTGATTATAATAACTAACGATCTCTTCAAACCTTGTACCCATAAAAGAGACTTATTCAATTAAATATCATATACCCTCCTCATCCTTGCTTGTGTCTTGCAATGAAAAAATATATCTAATTTTTTCAAACTCTCAAGCAATGAAGGAAAAAAAGATACTTAATTGCCGATTATTTTGTGCTTGATTTTGTTAGGTGTGAGTTGTTTATTGTTTTGTATTTTATTCTTCTCACATCCTTCGTTTCTTTTGTGCAGATAAAAATGTCAAACTTTTAGTTTGACTCAACCAACAAGTTTCATGACAATTTTCTACAAGTTCAAATTTTACATATCTTGAGTATTTCTAAATTGAGTGTTATGTATATTTATATTAAGTAATATTTTAATACTTTAATTGTATAAAATATTTTATTAATATATTCTCGATTCGATTAGTATTTATTCTCAAATGCATTACTAGATTAAATGTTATTGAATTTTTTTGGTTTTATCTTAGTTCATTTCTAAAAATATCAAATTGCTTGTACAAGAAATATATAATGAAGACAAATAATATAAAATGAAAACCAATTATTCAAAAAACAAAAATGAAAATCCCTAATCCCAAAACTACCACTATAAGCCCCTAGAAATGCCAGTAAAAGTCTTAATAAACACTACTAATAACCTTAACAAAACACTAGTATAAACCTGATAGTTAAATAATAGTCAAATAAAATGTCATTATAAGCCCCAAAAACACCACTAACAAACGCCACCAAAGGCAGATATTTACGTGTGAACGATGGTAAAAACAAGATTTGCTAGTGGCAAAGGAGTTTTACTTATGCTTTTAAATGTCGGTAAATGACCAAATTGACTGTCAGTAATTTTTTGATTTATAGCAACGTTTAAGTGAACTTTTACTGGCATTTATTTATTTACTAGTACCGACACACTTCCGTAGTTGACGGTAAAATGTCAATTTGCGACGTTTTAAAATGTCGTAATAAGTCCAATTATATGCCATTAAAACCTCTATCTGTTGTAGTGTGACAAGAGGTCTCACAATTAGTAGTTTGTAATAGTGTTGAGTATGTGGTGGAAGAAATCTTTATAAAATTTCTTCTCAAAAAAAGAAAAATGTTTTAGATTGAGAAAGTGTTTTAATTTTTTTTTTCTTTTAAAAAAGTGACTAGAGTTGTTACAAAAAGTTGTATTTATATCATAACTTTAGGTCTTCCGATTAAACATTGTGAACTAATTAAATACAATATCCTACTTAAATACTCCACCTCAAGTCTTTATGGTATTTGCACAATCGATTCAATTCTAATTAATTATGTTAAGTGGGTTTAAAATATTAATTGAGCTAATTAATTATTTGAACTTAATTATATTATTTTAAGCTTACCATTTATTTAGGCTTAATAATCTTGGTTAAGTTTAATAATTATTTGAGTTTATGTTTTAAATATTTAACTCTTAAACATTTTAAACATAATTTTAAATATCAAAATTTACCAACTTTTAGTAATTCACTCTATACCACATACCCCAATAAATTATGTCTTAGCAATTACCTTTTTATATGTGTAACCCATAAATTTTTAATATACTGACAATGAATAAAATTCGTTATTAATATTTATTAATCATTTCTTTTATTCACATACTATGAACGGGCTCTAGCGAAACATCATAGCCAAATTGAATTTTTTATTATTTTGATATCTCATCAAGACTAAGGTATAAAAGTGGTGTTTATTTCAGTTATTTTGACTTTTGACTTAACCTCCAAGATAATAACTGGGCTTAATTAGATTCATAATACAACCCAAATCCACACTGTGACTATATATTTTATTAGTCATGGTTATCAGTTAATTAACATTACAAAATATCATTTTGTCATACCCGAGAATGATGAATACTTTATTGATCCGTGACAGCCTTGCTACACTTCTTTACATAACCAAAACCACCATTTTAATGACGCTAAAAAGAGTTGCATTAAGCTAATGCCAAATTGTGTCAATTGGTGATGAAACATTCTAGTAATCTTAAGTCTAAAGATCATATACATTACCATTTATTAAAAGAATATATTCCACAAACATTGGGGCAATATCTACGTGGAATTCTCTTATCGGGTGTTTCTAGTGGACATGCTCCTAACATACACCCATGTGTTGCACTAGGAAGTCACCCATAACCTTGACACGTGAGTTATATCGATAACCTTCAATAAGATTGTTCAACACTATAATAGTCTTACTATATTATATATGTAATTGGTCAATATAATGTTAAGGAAATTTCTAATTCAACCATCTAATGTGATTATAGGGTTCTCAAGATCAACTAACATATTAATTCCTTATCATGGTTCTGCTAATTTAAGGATATTTATCTAGGCATAGGTAAACATATATAGTTATAGATAAAAAGTGCTACAAGAATTTTATATTTTGACTTATCATAGACTTATATCGTGAAGAAGATTGACTCTAGAGCACTTACTTTAACAATCTTCCACTTGCACCATACCAAAAAAAATTTATGTAAACCACGTAGAAGATTGTAATGCCCACCAATGTTTCCATCGTGACCAAGCATTAATAATACATCTTAGTCCATTAATATCTTTAAGGTTAACTAGCCTTTCTATTGATCAAAACTCTCTTGATCAAAGGAAATTGTCTGAGTATGTCATTAGATCATATGGTGAGAACTTAACTTTTTAATCTAAGCCATAGCTCAGTACTATTATATTGTATCAACCATGCTCAAAGTTATAATATATTCTAAATTAAAATTTATGTTCTAACACGCTTTTAAAGGTCTTGCATTCTTAATGCCTCTTGCTCGGATTCTTATGTTGAATTTTCACAAGAAAATTAAAACCTTTTTAAATATTCATTACCATTATCAATATTCATTTTACAACCTAAATATTACTATTATTGTTCCCTTAAGCAAAGATCTTATCCTTTTCATAAACTATTAAAGCATCCACATTCCTCCCACAAATACAAATATATCTTTACCCTAGTCCAAAGGACTTGATTGATATATATTTTACACTCATCAAAAGCATTTTAAGATATCAATCTGAGTGTGTAACATGGTCTACATGACATTTCTAATAATATATGCTGGTAGAGTTCAAGTCATCTTATTTCTCTCTTGAAAGAGTGACATGAATCTTATGACTCAAGTAATCCTTATGGATTCTTTCATATTGATTTCCTTCGACATATTGTCCACATACACACTCTGAAATATATTTAATAATCTATTATATCTATAGTAATTGATCAAAGTAGATATAAACTACTTTTTCTAAGTCCTTTATGAAGAATCGCTTGTATTACCAAGCGTTGTACCAATTGTTAGTTTGGTATATTAATTTTTGTATATATTATACAATCCTATAAATATTATTGTGTTGCCACTAAGTTTTTATGCACATAGGATCCTTATTCATTTTGATATAGCCAAAAGCTTTTAGGGTTTTGTCTAAACAAATGCTCCAACTTTTTAACTTGTGTTTAAGCCCATAAAATAAACTCTTCAACTAACATACCCAACTAGTTTATCTCCTAAGTTATTCGTTAACAATTTCTTGTCAAACTTTGTAGGAATGGTATGTAGTGATGAGCGTAAGGTTCCAAATTTATGGTCATTTTTATAGTATTTCAAGTAGAAGTTTATGATTTTACCCTTTTGATTCGAATAAATTTGGGATCACGATGTGGTTGTTGAGTTTAATAGAATGTTTGTGATTTTTATATATATTTGATCAAAGGCGAGAACAACTATGCCTAAGACAATGATTCATGGCTAATCCAAGACTAATTAGAAAAAGATTAAAGAAGTAAAGGTAGAGGCTTGACATCGTAGAGCTACAATACAACATTAGGATGCATGAAAATTATAAAGCCTAGGCATTACAACTCCAAGCCGTAGCACGCACAACAATGAGAAATAATAAAGCAACATACTCTAATGCTACGATGCAACACGATGACGATACAAATTAATTTGTGCTTTGGCTTTTTGTTTCC
>JAJEJH010000403.1:408682-481588 GCA_026122585.1 Anacardium occidentale
GCATAAAATTACGTTCCTCGATTAATCGGGCTACTCCAATATCATCTACCAAGGTACGTGGCTGCTTAATTTTGACATCCAAGCGTATGTCATTGCGAAGTCCTGCTACAAAACAACCAACCAAAAAATTCTCAGGTAAGTCGTCCACCTGGTGCGAGAGTCGCTCAAATTTTTCTTGGTAGGTGGCTATTGTAGAAGTTTGTTGAAGGCGTGTTAAGGCTTCCGAGGGGTCTTCATAGTCGGTTGGACCAAAACGGGATAATAGTGCTTTAGTAAATTCACCCCAAGTTAAGGGGCCGCGAAACTTGGTTAGCCACCTCTGCCATTGTAGAGCAACGCCTTCTAGATGGAAGGATGCTAGCTGAACTTGTTGATCAGGTGCAATATTTTTGAAGTCAAAATACTGTTCCGCCTTGCAAACCCAACCAGTAGGATCTTCTCCGTTAAGCTTTGGAAACGAGAGCTTAAGGTGGTTGTAAATTTGGTCTTGGGTAGGATAGATCTGGTGGAAGTTGGATTGGTGTGATGACTCTCCCAGATTGTTGTTTGTATTCTAGGATAAGCGGAGAGATTGGAGTTCCGTCAAAACAGTTTGGAGTGTGTTGTGGATCTGATCGAAGTTAGACTCATGGCGAGCAAGAATTTCGCTAACTTTATTACGAAACTCAACATTAGTCTTACCTCGGGTTTCCATGGAACCGGCTCTGATACCAACTGTTATGTTTATTTGTAAAATAAAAGCAAAGAAAGAGACTTAGAAGGGAGAGGAAGACTTGAGAATGAAAGGTTGAAGAAAAATATTCTGCACACTTCTTATTTACTGTAGTTCCTAGACTATTTATAAGCCAAGTGAACCTCACTTACAATGGAAAGATAAAATCAAATATCAAACAATTAATCCTAAAATATGGGCACATTATTAGAACAACTTAGGACTAAGTCTTGCTGACTTATTCTGTACATATCAGAGACCTCTCTCTTCCAAATTCTACAACATTTCATCATCGGCTTGCCTACACAAAAGTCTCGCCGAAACAACACTCTTGATTAATTCTTTCAGTAACAACTATTAGTCTGGAAATAAAGTCCTTTAGGCAAGTTTGATATTTGATTATTTAATTAATTTGAAGGTCTCTATGTTTGGATGTGGAGACTTCCCAATTGGATCTGTGACAAACCATGCAATACTTGTTGGAAGATTGGCAAGTGAGATGTTTGCAAACCTTGACTCTATTTGTAGAGGTTAAGGCCTTCAAACTCAAGTTTTATATAATGAGAGAAAGCTCCTAAAAGCAAGTAATCCACCTCAAATTAAATTAAGGCATAATGAATATGTTATGCAAAAAAGAGATTTCATCTCTGACTTCTTGTTTCACTGCACCGAATAAGGCATCCCCGTCTCCATTAATTTTCTCTGATAAATATACTCACAAACTCTTCTTTTTCACTTCCCAAATGGGCAACGCCCTCAAAGAGAAAGCCATGAGCAATTCATGCTCAGCCCTTGAAGTCCTTGTAGCCCACATATGGACGGCAAGAACAAAGGCGCCTTTTTACAGTGGACATAAGGTCTAAAATATCAACACCTTTGCCAAAAGGGCTTGCAGGAAACAGTGTCGGTCAGCATTTGTCAAATGTACCATAAATCTGGCTAAGAAACCGCTCTCATTCTATGTTGAGAAGATGAAGGAAGGCCGGGAGAGAGGGACAGATCACCAGCACGTGAGATCGCCCATTGATTGGCTGGAGACTTGTAGAGGGATTCCGAAAAGTTTTCATAGAAACTTCTTTGTGTCAGCTTGGTGGAAACTGTCTTTCAGCGAGTTTGATTTTGTGTTCGGAAAGACAGTTCATGGAGGGCCAGTGGTGAGTGGAAAAAATCAATTCATTCTTCTGCTCTCTGGTAATGGAAAGAAGAATATCAACGCATTCATTGGCCTTGAAGGAGAGAAAATGCAGAGACTCATGGTGCATCATTTTCAGATGTTTATGAAATCAAATTTTCCAAGACATAATATCTGAAAATTCAGAAAAACCAAAGAAAAAAAAAATGGAGTCTCTACGACTTCAATAATTTGTTACTGGCTCTTATCACCAATATCAATGTAATCCATTCATAAGCAATTCAACAACATCATTATAAATAAATTGTGCTCGCGTCTTCCGGAAGAATCATAATCAGGAATATTCATTAAGCTAGGATTTAGGGCAAGATGGCATAAAAGAACGGAAATTTAGTGGCTACGTATAAAGTTTTTAGCAATTAATTGGGTTGTTGATCTTTAATCATTTCTTGATAACTTTACTTAATTGACTGAATCCAACCACATTGAGCACAAAGTAGGAACCTTTAATTACAGCTCCAAACCCTAAATCCAGAATCCAGATCATCCAATTTTTTTAAACAAAGTAGGGAAGACTGAAGAGGGGTCCTTTCTTTGTATATAAAGAATTAATCAACAGACCCCAGTGGAAATTCTTAAAGATTCTCTCGAAATTGTAAAGCACTTGGATTGTTTAACATTGTATTTGGTTTATTCATCGTCCTGTGTATTGATTTTTTTTATTTTTTTATTTGTTTTTCCAGTCAATTTTCTTTTGTCGTATAGGTCGAATTCTTCACTGAAACCCGAAAGTAGTTTGAAAAGCAGAAGGAAACAACTGAACAAGCATGCATAGCATACCACGGATTAATAAATGAATAAACTGAATCAGCAAATTGTTTAATTCTTGAAATTCAGAAGCGTCAAATGAAAGAAATGGATCTGCATTGATTTGTTATCATCATTAGTCCACTTTTGGTAATGTTTTTAAATCTTTTTAATATTTCTCTTTTTAATAATCTAAATCGTAAATAATAATTCAATTGCAATCTTTCTGGAATGATTTGCCAGTTTTATGGAAATTTAATGAAAGTGGTAATGTGGACCATGGTACTTTCAAGAATTGGTTTGATTTAAATACCCAAAATCCATGCATCTCCAAACAAGAAGAGCTCTCCCTCCTATATCAGCTTCTAAAACTAGTGAAGCTAATTAAATTTAATCACCTCGCATTAAGGACCTAATCAAAACAGAAGAGAACAAATCTGGATTTCTTTAAAGAACAACTCAATTGAATGTTATACTATGAGAAGAAAATTAACTCATAAGAAATGAACAATTTATAGAGAGAAGAATGAATAGAACCCAGCTTTTGGTTTTGTTCATGCACCAAATTTTTTTTACCTGGGAGAACAAAACAGCCACCACGTGAAAAGAAGAAAAAGATTATAACAACATCATGAGCAAGCATGAGTCAAACGGTATATTTGATTTGTGTTAAAAGAATAACTTTCTTAATTCTAACCCATGTCAAAATTAGTTGAAGCATCAATCGAAATTCCCCAAATCCCACCAGGAGTAATTACGAACTCTTATTGAAGCTAAATATTAAATTATTTAACTCTGTGCATTAATATTGCTGATCCAATTAAAGTTAAAAATTAATGAAATCAAGTGAAGTGGATATGTATTAAGTCAATATGCGAGTCTAACTTGTTAATTTATGAGGCAAGCAATATAATGCTCCATGTCTCAACATACAACTCATTTGAGTTCATATATATATATATATATATAGAGAGAGAGAGAGAGAGAGAGAGAGAGAGAGCCATGGGGTTATTGATAATTTGAACATATCCCTAAAGCCAGACCAAAAAACTACAAAAACGAATATAAATAAACAATTAATCTGCTGTCGTATTGAATGATGTAATCTAGAGTAAAACGTACATAATTGATTAATATTTAAATCATCATCAGCCTTTGTTAATTTGGTAAGTTAAACTTTTGGTCGAATCCACGCCAAAACATGATTAGTTAAGTAGCATAATCCCCCACTACTTTTATAACCTTTTCATTATTATAATAAACATGCTTAACCCCAATTTATTGGTGGAGTCTAAGGACAGAATTGGGTATCATAAACATATTCATGATTTACATCTTGGATTATTAGGGTCCATCTTAATTAATACAAAATCAAAATTAATTGAACCCTCTCAGCATCCATTGTTGGTTAAAGTGTGTTGAATAAATTTATTGTCATAAATTAATGTATGCAATTTAGAGTTTTATATAAAATAAAATATGGTAATGACGATGAGGACTAATTAATCAATTTTATTATCTATTATAGTGAGAGATAAACACAATGTAATAGATATTGGACATACAGTGACTTCTTAATATGATTCAGTTCTTTGCTTGATAAGTTATTTGTTCATAGTTATGTTATTAATAATTCTAAGAAAGTTTCAATAAACTATGAACATAGATTGTGAAAGAGAAATCCTAAAAAAGACTTGATTTTGAATAAAAGGTTTTAAAGAGAATAGTTGAATTTTTATAAGAGTCTTCTTATCCATCTTAGGATGATGTTTATCTAATTCTAAATGCCAAATGTAAACTTGCATATTTGATTTTTTATTTAGGTATTTTCTTATTCTCTTTTTGTGTTTCTGTGTCTCCCCTTTTTTCCAAAATGATCCTTTATATTTGTATAGAATTGAAGGAAAGAATTACAATCTTATAAACAATGATTGTGGATTGACAAAACAAGAAGTTATTACTTACGTCACAGGCGAGTCACACAAAAGAAATGCTAACTGATATATTATGTTCTCTCAACACAGAATGTCTATTCATTGATCGAGGTGAGGATTGCTGCTTCCGTAGCTAGTTGTTTCTCTATGAGTTATTTTGAAGGATTGGAGTTTGCTAACCTGATTTAGATTTAGAGTATATGACTGTGTGGTCTGGTGAGTGGCTGCCAACGTGGGTGTGGACCGTGGACTTAATTCACAGAAATCACTAAATAATTTTTGAAGAGAATCAGAATCACAATTTGTATAGTTTTAATTAATATTAAGAGTCCCAATAGATTAAGGTGAACTCCAGTGAGCTAAGACCCCACCATTGAAGCCGACCTGATCGGCATCATCACATGCCATGTCGAACATAAACACGCAACTCACGACTCTCATGGGATTAATTATGTGTATATATGTATGTATGTATGTAATTAATATATAGGTTTATGGAGTTGAGACTTTGACCGCAAACTGCAAAGTCTAAGCTCCCGACAAACAAGAGACCAAGTTCGTTGTATCTTAAATGGGAGATAATATTGGAGCAAGTGCTTCGAGTACTGATGGTGGAGGTATCAAGGAGCAAGAACGGTTGTTGCCAATAGCAAACGTCGGGAGAATCATGAAGCAGATTTTGCCACCGAACGCGAAAATCTCAAAGGAAGCTAAAGAAACGATGCAAGAATGTGTTTCAGAGTTCATAAGTTTTATCACCGGTGAGGCTTCAGAGAAGTGCAAAAAAGAAAGGCGGAAGACAGTGAATGGAGATGATATTTGCTGGGCTATGGGAACACTAGGTTTTGATGACTATGCCGGTCCATTAAAAAGGTATTTGTATAAGTATAGGGAATTAGAAGGCGATAGATCAAATAATCAGCAGGAGAAGGGTGCTGGGAGTAATAGCAATACTGAAGATCAAGAGGAACCATCTTCGTATGGAAGTGATCATCATCATCATCACCAACGAAATAATCAGCCCAGAAGTTTTAGTTCTAACTCAAGGCCATATTAATTAGTCAAGATCTTTAAGTAGGTTTTCAGGCCAAGTGGTTTCTACTTTTGTTTATCCCCGATGAATGGAATGAACAAATTAGAGTTTTTTTCCTTTTCATATCAGTGTTTTATTTTATGTATGGGATTTGTGGATCTTGCTAACTAGTGGCAGTTGCCAAAAAAATTAATCTATCTTAGCAACCTTGTTCTTGGAAATTTAGTTTAAACTTCTAGTTTCATCATAAGTGGTGTGGAATGGAAATATTCTTAAATGTACTGAAATCTCTTTTGTTCTTCAGAAGAAAATTACACTGGTCATTCTCGCTGTAAAGTCGCGAGGAAGAAGATGAAACGCATGTATATTAAGGTCAGTTGGGCATATTGAGTTTAATTTTACCCGAGAATTTGTGGTATCCTGTTTAATATTTATATTTATAAAATCATCATCTTCTTCTTCACACAGAATATACTTTTCTTGTTTGGGGGACGGGGCCCCGTAGGCAGCTCAGCCCTCAAGTCTCAACGACTCCCAAACCACACTGGTACAAATTGTCTGTCATCTAGGGTTTTTATTTCATTGTTTTCGTTTTCAAAATAGTCCACATCTCCATATATATCAATAGATGTTGGCGAGAGGTAACTAAAGTATATCTTTCTAGGGTTAGGGTTTTCTTTAACCCTCAATTTTGGGAATTTGGGGACCACCATTCAGCCAACCATCTATATAATCTTTACTGTTTGCTGAAAAGAACATAACAATTTAAGTGTATCTTGACATGTTGACATTCATGAAGATACCAGAAGAGACAGAAAAGAATTAGAGTTACCCAAGATTAGGGTTTCTTTATGATTCTAAATCATATTGAATTAGTTTGAAGAGATGAGAATAGATTATAGTATTGAAATATTAAGTTTCCGGCCACACCCACATGAAAAGAAGCTTCAGATATAATGAAAATGAGACAGGATATAGGAGACAAAAAAGGGCACATTGAAACTAACGGTCTACCATATTTCATGCTCCAGTACTATGTGACAGTCGTCTTCGACTCCAAGAAGAATATTTGTTTGATCTAGTAAATCTCAACAATCGGGTCATGCCACCAGCTCTCTTCCCAATATGTTTGTTTCAACATTGACAAAGATGGATTAGTGAGACAATAAGCAAAACCATTTCACATTGATATTATTCCTTTAATATCATGTATAATAATAATTAACTACAAAGGTGATATAAGACTCACCAGATTTTATTTGTTCGAGCCCAAAGTCAAATATTTTTCATATTCAAGTTTTGAATTTACCCATCCAGGCTTCATTTATGGTAATCAAGTTCCGTTCAATTAAAAGTTTCAAACTTTGAATTGTATTTGGAGCCTATAAACTATGTCTAAAATAAAAAATAAATGTACTTTTGAGAATTTTTTAGTATTAATAAAATTAACAAAACTATGTATAATTATAATAAATATCAAATTAAATATTTATAATGATATGTCATATGATGACATATCATCATTAGTACCTAAGATTGGTATTTATTATTATAAATGAATATAATAGAACTCTAATCAAAATAACTATATTATTTATAAAAAATTCTCTCAATCTATTAAAAAAGCAAGAATTATAAACTGCCTCATCTTTACCTCGAATCCTTCGTACCAATAATACAAGAATCAAAACATTAAATTTATGAACAACATAAAAATAAAGTATTTTCTCAATTATAAAATTTATAAAGATAACTCAATAATAGAATTTGTAAGTTGTAATTGATTCACATACTTTGAATTTCTCTTCCTTGGAATGAAGTATGTTATCAAGAAAGCCCTAATGCACCACTAATTGAGCTTGCCAAAGAATATTAAAAAACAATGCAACTCGTTGTAGCCAAGTTTAGAATTGAATTCTTTTGTTGAAACTGTAAGATTTAATTTATATGAACTGAATAAATAACAGTCAATCTTAATTTACAGAATCTATGCATAAATTAAAAAATAATGAATAAAAGCATTAATTTAGGGTTTATACAAATACCAAGAATTTCAAACAATATGAATTCATAACAATACTGAAAATACGTGACTGGTCTTCTATCCCTAAAACCTTTTTGTATGACAACTTTCAATGAGTGAAGCTATTCTGTTTAGATTTCGAAGAAAAGACCTAGTCAATATATATAGTAGGTCAATGAATCCCCCCATCAAATATTCAATAAATCTTAAGGCTCATATTAATATGGTCTACTTAAATCATTACCTGTTAATGTATTAGGTATAACTTTATTAATCACTTAGGCTCATCTATAAACTGACATTGAACTATTCAAGTATTCAATTTTATTAAACCAAAATTATAATCAATGTTAACCCACATAAGAAAATTTTTTAACATTCTTCCACTTGGGCATGATTAATTATTTTTTAATTTATTTTATTATTAAGAAAACAAAAACAATTTTTGACTCATGAGTAACCAATATTTTAATTTTAACATGGCTACTATTTTAAAAAAACAAAATAGTATAAAAATAAAATTATATTATAATCAACAATCTATTTAATATGATCGCCAATAACAAATTATGACATTATATATATATTTCATCGATATAAGATTGTTTATGACTACAATTATGTTATCTCAAATAGTGTTACTTCTTTGTCAGTCTATAATTTCTCTTTAATCTTTATATTTCAAAAGAAACAGAATCTTTTTACTTTTAATGAAGCTTATTTGTTTCAACTTTATCCATGATATCATAAAACATACACATATAACTATTATACTCAAGAGAAATTGTATTTTTTAGATACATGTTATACCATAATCATATTTCTGTGCATATATCCATATAAACAAGTAAATAAAATCATATAACTATGATACAAATATATTAATTCAATTATTAAAGAAAAATAATTGTCATTGAGATAACAAATTATAAAACTCTCACTAATCTTAAATATCAAGAGACCCAAACTACCCTATGTGTTCAACATGACTTTATAAGGTATAAGTTCTATTTCATTGGTTAGGGGTTACCTTATATCAACACTTTATTTATGTATTTCTCTTTAATGTCTTTATTCTTTATGAGGCTTGTGATTGCAAAATATTTTTATTTCTACAAGTCTCATTCCATTGGTGGAATTTTATTTAATTGCATTGCTATTATAATAAACAAAGTCAACGTCAAGTTGTCTAAAATATAATCCTTCAATTATAAAACTTGAAAACTACTATATAACAAGCTACCATTTCAATTGTCAAAGATTGAAGATGCTTTTGATAACTACTCAACACGTTTTTAAAATATGATCGCTTTAGTGAGCATAACAATATATCCAAAATGAATTTCACTTTACCTTGAAAATCATCAAAATTTTGATCTTGTGTAGATATTTTAGTACTTTTTAAAACTCCAACATAATAATTAAAATTTGGATTTAAGGATATCAATTTAGAACCTCAAAAAGTTAAACGTTAGACTCGTGCATAATTTTTAGATAAGTCAAAACATACATGAGTATAGTCACAGTAGGTCTCAACACTAGGAACAATTAATGTATTTTCAAGATCCTTCATGCCAAACAAATAGAACTAGCTTGATCACAATAGGCAACCTGAAATGAATACTATCAACATAGAGAATCATACCATGATGACATATATGCTCTCACTGATCTTCACATATCTTATATTAATTTAATATGTTCTCTATGAAGACCTATCAATTATACTTTATCAAATTTGAGATATCACCTATCAAAAAGTCCTCCAAACCATAGATAAATTTCTTGAGTTTGTATATCAAAACTCTTTTTCCTTATACCTTAGGTAAAATTGATTGCACCATATAGACTTTTTTGATAAGATATTTATTTAAAAATATATTTTTTGACCTTCATCTAAAACTTAAAACCAAATAAGCTATTAATGTTATAAACTTTATTTTATTAAGATACACATTGTAAACTTAATAATGGAAAATTGTTCCCTTTTATTAGATCTTTTTATTAAAGTTTTTCTAACTATGTTAATCATATTTGGCCCATCTATTATAAAATCAATCATAAATTCTTAAGTGAGAACAACCTTTACATTAATATAAGGTGTAACATCTCATGGTTAAAAATGTCTTTTAAGCTGAGAATCTAGGGTTAGAAGTGAGAATTTATTATACAATTAGAGTTAAGAGAGTTCAGGGGTGAAATAGGTAATTTTCAGAGTTTGGGTGGCATGTGCATGAATTCTGATAAGAGGCTGATTCATGCAAAGCGTAGAAAAATGAGATTTTTTCATTTTTCCTACCATGCACAATTGTGCGTCATAGGGAGCATAATTGTGTATGCCTAGTGTTTCAATCGTCATACTTTAAGTTGTTCTTATCCGTTATTTCCCAATATTTTCACTCAAAATTTCCTTCTTTTTTCAGAGATCTCTAATCCTAGAAGAGAATATCAACAACCAATGATTCCCAATCCAGCTAGAGAGTGAGATTTTCATAAAAAGAAAAGTTTGGTTGGCTATGGCTAGAGGTAATTGCTTCTTACCTCTTTCCCTATTTTCCCTTGTACGTGATGTTTATTTTGCTTAGGTTTGAGATTGATTTCAGCATGCTTATAATTTCCTTGTATGAGAAATGTAAAGATTAATGATATGAAAGTAATGATGATAATGTTTACATATGATTGATATGTATGCTGATATATACATTTACAATTGTTTTTGAGTTGCATGATTAAATATGAGAAATGATGTTATTGGTGTGATATAATTGTGCTTATAAAGTGTTTTGAGTATGGAATTGGATTGATGATTTGTGTTTGGTATGAAATGGGAATAAGCATGATCAGTCATGACTATGTTAAAGTAGAGCGAGACATACGTCTGTGTGCCTGTAGAGTATACGCCTATGCAGTCATGCTTTACATGGTCACAACCATGTTCATGACCATGTTCACAACCTCATGCACAACTAGATTAGGCAAGGTCACGATCGTGCATGAAAATGCCATGGTCGTGTACCTACAAAGAATAAAAAATCAAGCTAAAATTAAATAGGCTCGCATGACCAAACTGCACGACTAGCACATGACCCATGTAGGCTTCTGCACACTCATGCATTTAGTCACACAGCAAACTCAATATAATAGCTATAACTTAATGCAAAAAGACAAAATAAGTAAGCATAATGTATCATATGCATATCATGACATGACATATCATACAATATTTATCATAAAGGGATGCAAGGATCCAAATGTATGTTTAAAAACATGATATTTTAGACATCTTGAATACGAGGGGAATTTGTCAGTTTTACACACCTGTCGATTAAGAGAACCAATATCATGGTCTATAACTATACTAGCCATTATATATAGGCATATACTGGTGTGCATTCAACTAGCAGCTTAGGATTGATGATCCGCATGCAGTTCAGATTCAATTTTCAAATTCAGTGGTGGCACATGTATTAGATAGTTACTATTCACATGTCAACATATGAAACTCACATGGCCAAGGTGCGATTTGTTCATCAGTCTGATCAACACAGTAATTATTTTTGGTTATAAAGAGATTTTTAGTTATAACATTTCATTCAACATGACAGTTATTTTAAAATCTACGAATCATAGTTTTATTCAGTAAAACAAATTTTTAGTACCTTTCTTTCCATGATTTGGATTCCTATCACATTATCCCAACTAAAAACATCATCAAATTCCATGCATTTTATGAAAGTTTGAATAAAAATTTTATATTAGAACTCCTAATCCTTTTTTAAGCCCAGATACACTTTGAATACAACTATCTACATATCTTTATCAATCATTTTGGTCATCAAAATACGCCCAGAATCATTGGATTTCATTGACAGTTCAAATGTCAGTGCTACGTGCGAATACATTTTGTACACATAATTTTTGACATCTATATGTGTCTTCTATGCACAGATCAAATAAAAAATCAACGATTTTTGAATTTTATGTATACCACGCATATCCCGCATGATCAGATATACACAAAAGTTGAAGTAGTTTCATAGACGTGAAAAAATGTGAATAAAATTGTTTTTATTTTTTAAATTTGATTATTTAAAATAATTTCCCTTAATAGAAATAATAATTTTATAAAAATTTAAAAAATAAACAAATAATAGTTGATGAGCCAACTTGGAAATCATACACATTGTTTTATAAAAGAATCTAACGAGGCATCACGCAAAGGGTCATGGATCATTGGTAAGTCTATTGGGTAATTCCTTTTGAATGGACTTCAATAAAATTTTTATGTTTTGAAAAGATTTAGTGATGTCTAGTGAGCAAATAAAGAAATCAAAAGTGAAATGTGGAAGCATCAATGTGAGCATTTAATAAGACAAAGACAATGTGTACCACGATCCTGAGCTTGTGTATAAATTAACAGATCAATTATTCCGTCCATGTCTTTCCTTCAATCAATATGGACCCTGCTGCCAAATTAAAAGGCTTTGCAGATGATGAGTTGCTTGTACAAAATTTTGCTGCAGTTTGACTCCTTATTATATTCATTTTACATAAAAAGAAAAAAGAAAAAACTACATCTAAAGTATGCAATATACGATCCACGATCAAACCAAATTGAGTGGACCTTCATTCAAGTAGCAAAATTTGGACACCGTATCATATTTATTGTATTTTCACGTTATTTAGGGCTTGGGCTCAGTGGGCCAACAGTGCTTCTACGTTAAATTCCCAAAAATCACTCCTTTCACACATTTCAAATTTTATTGAGAATTTTCTTCATTTAATATTTACCTATTTATAGACTCACAATTGAATCAATTCATGATAAATATGTTTTATTTTGTTAATAATTTGTAAATCCCAAATTAGGCTCTTTCTTTCCATGTTTGAAACTATAATTTGGGAAATTGTTTTAAATAATCAAGTTTAAAAAATAAAAACAGTTTTATTCACAATTTTTTTGCTTTCGTGAAACTATTCCAATTTTCATGCATACTTGACCATATGGGTTATGCTTGGTATGCATAAAATTTAAAATTATTGACTTTTTAAATTCCCACACATAGAGGGATATGTGTAAAGCGTGAATCATGTGTAAACTAAAAATAATAAAATTTCACGTCACTTATAAAAGGCACAATGGACCGCGCAATTTGTGCGAACCTATAATAAAAAATTTTTGCACAAACACTTTCACTTTCCAACGATGCTTTGCACATTTTCAGCAAAATGCATATGCCAAAATAAAGATGAAGGTTAGTAAATTTATTATAAGCATGTTGTGTTAGAGATTTATTAGAATATTTTGTTGATTTAGGGCATTTTTAGTGTTTTAGAAATCGAAATTCTTTTAGTTTGAAATTTTTATTTGTTGTGGATATGGGTTGGTTGTTTTAGTTTTTGAAGTGTTAAATTAAATGTATATTATATTTGGTACATTTTTGTGTCTAAAAAATGAGTATTTTGAAATCTAGGTTTTGTATGCGTACTAGTTTGAAGAACATGCATAACCTATGAATAATATGCATACTGCAAAAATGAGGGGTTGTTCGTTATTGTTTAGAATAATGAGATTCTCTTGTGTAGGGGAATTTGTTGTTTTTTAAAATGTCAGGAGGCAGCGTGCTATACTGTAATGCACAACAGACCTTATTGATAGATTGTGCGTTTGTACACTTGTTGTTTCAAATGTACACAAATTCATGCATACATCATGTGAAAAATACATATAGATGAAAAAATTACAAAAAGGTCCCATGCATATTGTCACATCTCACCGTCCCCCTCGACTTTAAAAACAACAAATTACTCCAATTGAAGAGCACCTTTGCTCTGAAAAGTACAAAAAAACTCCAGGTATGCGTGTTTTTGTAAGAGTATGCGTGTTGTGTGTGTGTTACTCAACAAACATGCTTATGGATGCTGGTTTTCAATTTTATAATTTTTTAAAGTTTTAGTTGATTTATGGGGTTTTAATGAATTTTTTCAATTGAGATTTTTAGTTTGGGTAGGCTTTCTAAAATTGAAGTTTGTTAAATATGATAATATAAATTTAATTAATGATTTGATTGTTGTTTATAGATAGTGGAACAGAAACAAGAGGATGAAGGTTTGAGTAAGAGAATTAGGGTTGGTGGCCTAGAGAAGATACCAAGATATATGCCAAAGCATCATTTTCGAGCTCAGATGACAAATAGGGGCACTAGAGATATGATTTTGACTGTACGACGAATATTATCAGAATTGCAAATAAGGATATTTAGGAAGACATGTTTGGGAGAGTTTTATCAGTTGTAGGACTCTTGTTTTAGTGACATACTACTACATTCTTTCATGATGAAGGAGTTGGTGGGGCCTAGAATATCGAAGGATCAATTTTATTTTTTGATCAATGGCATCAATATGCGATTTAGGCAATATGAGTTTGCGATGATCACGAGGTCGAGATTTGGTCGATGTGTTAAGTATAGACACTATGTTGGTCTAGGTTTGGGCCACCATATTCGAGAGCAATACTTCAAATGTATATGTCAATATCTTTAGCATGTCGTAATAGTTTAACGATTTACATTTGAAGGTTTCACATTTATGGTTTGTAATTTTATCTTTAGGTTTTTGGTTTAGTGTTCATGTTTTAGAGTTTAAGGTTTCAAATTTAAGATTTAAGATTTAGGCTTTAGGGTTTCAGTTTTGCAGTTTAGGTCTTAGGTTTCAAGTTTATACTTCCATATTTGGGTCTTCTAGTCTTGGGTTTCTAATTAATCTAAATAATATACAATTGATATCCACTATTGTCTACAATTTAAGGTTTTCAATTTAAGGTTTTGAATTAATATAAATTAGGAGTGTAGGATCTACAGTTTATGATTTTCAATTTAAGGTTTTTAGTTTAGAATTTTTAATTTTGGGTTTACAATTTAGGGTTTCTAATTCAGGGTTTCCTATCCATCTAAACATTATATAATCATATCAATATTCATTACATATATACTTAATTTCATCAAACCAATATATTTTTCATTGATATCACTAAAACCCTTACGTTGTATCAATGTATTAATATTCATTTTATAACTAACATAAATTTCATTAAACCCTAGGTCTTTATCATTTTTATCAATAAAACCCCAATCCCCTCTAAATGAAACAAAAATTAAGTTATTATTAAAAATACTTATACATACCTAAATTAATGAGCTTCTTCTCTAAAATGTGCGAAATTAAATTTTAACAAAAGAAAACTTCAAGAGATTTCAGATAATGGTATATTACAAATATTGAAGGTTGTTGTGCTTATATAAAACATGAAAGTTGCTAGGGAGAAAATTGGCATTTCAATTAAAATTTTTTGTTAGATTTGTCTAACCACCTTTCTACATGCTTCTAATGTGTTGAAAATTTATAAGAATAAAAGCCCATAAAAATTTCAATCTAACCCCTCATCTTCAATCCATGACACTTTGCGTGACTACACGTATTTCAATAGATTATGTGTGTTCATGAGGTTTTTCATGTGTGCTGGTTTTCCAACCTTGAAACAACCCTATGCATTACTAAATACCTTTCTCTGCATAATTTGGATTCTTATCACATTATCCCAACTAAAAATTTCGTCAAATTCCACTTATTTTGTTAAAGCTTGAATGAAAATTTTACATCGAAACTCTTGCTATTTCAATAGATCATGTGTGTTCATGAGGTTTTTCATGTGTGCTGGTTTTCCAACTTTGAAACAGCCCTATGCATTACTAAATACCTTTCTCTGCATAATTTGGATTCTTATCACATTATCCCAATTGAAAATTTTACCAAATTTCACTTATTTTGTTAAAGTTGAATGAAAATTTTACATCGAAACTCTTACTTATTTTTAAGCCCGAATCTGCACTAAATGTCTAACGTTTTTACACTATAATGTACTACATATTGAGTATAACGATCTTCATATTTTTATCAACTACTATGGTCGTTGGAATACACCAAAAATCATCAAAAATCATCGATGATTTGAATGTCATTGTTACATGCAAATACGTCTTGTATGAATTATTTCTAACATCTATGTGTGTATTAAATAAAAAATTAATGATTTTTAATTTCATGCATACGATGCATATCTTGCATGGTCAAGTGCGCGTAAAAAGTGTATAAAGATTTTAATGTATAAAAAAATTCTTGTTTTTAAGAAATATAAATAAATAAATAAATAAATGAATGTCAAATTATTTTGTATTTATTAATTTATAGGTTTTCAATTACTGTGGTAAATCCCGGTTTAATGAACTGGCACTGCTGTGTTATTCAATTTTCAAAATGATTAAATTTTTGGCGGTTAGAAATTTATATTTCTTTGGATGCTCTGCTAAAAGGTTTAATTCTGGAAATTTATATTCAAAATATAAAAGGTGGTGCCCTTATCATCATTATAATATATTTGATTTTATTTTTATTCTAATTATAATATTTCAATTACGATAATTTTATATTTTAATTTCATTATATATTTTATTATAATTAGTAGAAATTTATAAAGAAGAAACAAACAAACAAATAATAATATATATATTTTAATTTCATTATATATTTTATTAAAATGAAAAAAAAAAAGTAATAATAGAGGTTCCGAAACCCGAAGGAGGTCCCCATTTCTCTCGCCGTCTTCTCGAGAGCAAACTCGGCTTCCACCAGTCCACCACTTTTCTTGTTCCGATTTCGCTGCAATTCAGGTGTTTTAACTCTTCGATTTATTCGTCATTTCCGTTACACACCAATTCGCTTTTGTTTTTGTTTTTTTTTAATCTGTTTTCTTTCTTTTTATCTGTTTTTGTTTGTTTCTTCTTCTCGAATCTTTCCATAATGCTGAGGCGGTGAATTTCAATCGAGCTTCGATTCGACGAGGTTTTGTCGCGGAGATTGGAATCTCAGACCTTTTTGTTTGGTTCCCGAGGATATAATGCAAATTAACTTAAGCGCTTGCGGTAGCTGCAACCGTTATCGTAATTCAAAATGATGGTTAAGCCTTTTTTTGGTTTACTTTTAGCTGACTAAGACATTTTTAGGGTTCTTTAATTGTTGGTTTCGGAGCTAGGAAAGGGAAATTTTTGATAACTCTCGAGTTAGGTGCCTGTTAGCTCATGTCAAATTGTATGAGCCATAATTAGGGTTTGGTGGCAAGTCTGTCCTGGCATGGCGCTGCAAACACCGGCGCCACAGTGTGTTGAAAATAACATAAATTTGTGTTGTTTTCTTTATAGAATCTGATTAAGTTGTTGGTGTTTGGTTTTTGAGTTGTTATAGTTTAGGGTTTATGTTGGTTTTTGCTTTTTTTTTTTTTTTATATATATATATATTTGCTATTAGGTTTTGGTGTGTACTGAGAGTAATATTCATCATGATATTGAGCTGGTTTGAGGGTTGATTATTTTGATTTTGCAGATTTTGGCTTTTCTGGGAATTGATATATAGTGTTTGGCAATATGAGTATGAATGAACGGAAGACGATTGACTTAGAACAAGGATGGGAATTTATGCAGAAGGGAATTACAAAGTTGAAAAACATTCTGGAAGGGCTACCTGAGCCGCAGTTCAGTTCTGAGGACTATATGATGCTTTATACGTATCCATTTCTATGGGATTCTGTTTGTTAATATCTGTTTATCAAACTTATATTTTTGAGAGGAGAAAAAATTTTATAGCTATTGTTGCTGCTTTTCTTAACTGCACATATAGAACCATCTATAACATGTGCACACAAAAGCCTCCCCATGACTACTCCCAACAGCTGTATGATAAGTACCGAGAGTCTTTTGAAGAATACATTACCTCCATGGTAGTAATTTTGTCGATGTGTATATATATCTATCAAATATAATTTTCTTTGAATTTAGTTTAATTTGTCACCGGAGTCTGCAATTTGAGAATCAATGTGCCATATTTCTTATTACTAAATTGCTTAACATGACCAACAATACTGCTCTGGGTATGCATACTTAAATTTCCAATATTTCATAATTGAGTCATAAATGTATCCTAATTAGATCACTTCCCATTGAACATCCCCTTTTATTGTGTCTATGTATTAAATTGATGTGCATTTAATTTATAAAAAAGATACTTATTCAGGGTGTGAGCTAAGATATGTACATGGGGATTTTGTTATTTTTTATTTTTGGATTGAAGGATTATTTGTCAACAAATTACGAAGACATCAACAATATGCATTCCCTCACTACTTATGTGGCTGAATAGTCTTATTGTTGGAATTGACAATAGATATTTTCTTTCATGCAGTGATTTCTTTGTTAACATTGTTATACTATAGTTTCTGAATATTGTTCCATACAATTCTTTGTTTGTATTTCAGGTATTGCCATCTATAAGAGAGAAGCATGATGAGTTTATGTTGAGAGAACTAGTAAAACGGTGGGCAAACCATAAGGTAATGGTCAGGTGGCTTTCTCGATTCTTCTATTATCTTGATCGTTACTTTATAGCTCGGAGGTCGCTGCCACCCCTTAATGAAGTTGGGCTTTCCTGTTTTCGTGATCTGGTATGCTATGAGTGAACATGGTGCTATTGTATTTCCTTTTTATATTTGTTTGGATTGCTCTGTTCCTTTCTTCTTGAAATCTATAGCTGCCTAATTTTTTTCATAACATTTAGTATTACTTTTCTTCTTCTGTATGATGTCAACTCACCTTGTAAGAAGTCAATTGACATTGTAATATTATGGGTACATTGTGTTAATTTTAGGTCTACCTGGAGTTGAATGGAAAAGTAAGAGATGCTGTAATATCTTTGGTATGTGTTGTTTCCTGCCAAAGTTCACACTGTGCATTTTAATTGTTCAGCTAAGGTTTATTAACAGAACTATTTTGAATAAGATCGATCAAGAGCGTGAGGGTGAACAAATCGATCGAGCGTTATTGAAGAATGTTTTAGACATATTTGTTGAAATTGGGATGGGGCAAATGGAATCCTATGAAAATGACTTTGAAGCAGCCATGCTCATTGATACATCTGGATATTATTCTCGGAAGGCTTCAAGCTGGATATTAGAAGATTCTTGTCCAGATTATATGTTGAAAGTATGCTTTAAATGCTCTTGTTAGATTGAAGCTTCATTTTTGGTGCAATCCCAAACGCTTCTAACGTGTCTGTTGGTACTTCCAGGCTGAGGAGTGTCTGAAAAGGGAGAAAGATAGGGTTGCTCATTACTTGCATTCTAGTAGTGAGCCAAAGTTACTGGAGGTTTGCCATTGTGTTTTATTTAATATCCTTCATTTTTAGAGTAGTTAATCAAATGGAAGAGTTTCATTTAGGTTTCCAAGATACTCAATTCTTGAACTTCATCATCTATTTGCATTTCTTCCATTTTATGAAGCCCCTATTCAAAGATTTATATTTCATTGATATTGTCGTTCACAAGTCTATTTTCTCCTTTGCAGAAAGTTCAACATGAATTATTGACTGTATTTGCAAACCAACTGCTTGAAAAAGAGCACTCAGGATGCCATGCACTGCTTAGAGATGACAAGGTATTAACTGAATTATCATATATATTTGTTAACTGGGGGAAACTTGACCTTTGCTTCTCTTGGATCGGCAAATCCCCTGGGGAACAGTGACCTAACACATAACCGTGATGCCGGTTAAAGCAATGTATATCTTTATTGTAGTATGTTGCTTCTAACTTGAATCCTGGCATATTAGAGAGCAAGTCATTTCCTTTATGACTTAGGCCAACCTTGGGGTTTAATATTATATATTTTAGCACATTTTGTTGGTTTTTTGTGATTTAACCTGTAACTGTGATGTTATTTATACTGTGTCGTGAATGATGTTTTAGGTGGAGGACTTGTCAAGAATGTTCAGGCTCTTTTCTAAAATACCTCGAGGATTAGACCCAGTTTCCAACATATTTAAGCAGGTGCTTATTTATATATTTTGTTGAATTAAAGGCAACTCAGGTGTAGATTTTTTATTCCTTATGTATTTTGCACATTCAGTTTTTTTTTCCCTTCTCTGTCTCTGTGTGCAGCATGTTACTGCTGAAGGTACAGCTTTGGTTAAACAAGCTGAAGATGCAGCGAGCAACAAGAAGGTCTGTATATGTTTGTTCGTTGTTTAATTTCCCCACATGAAGTCTCGTTTAAAGCCATACATTTAAAATTGTTGGTATTCATATCTGGATGGTAGTTTGCAGAGCATTTTAACTATTGAATGAAGATGGAAGCAATAAAAATTTTGTTTTTGGAATTTCCTTCAAGGAATTTTATTTCCTTTCTTAATTATTGTGTTTCCAGTTTAGAGTTTTCGCATTAAGCTTTTTTCCTGGGTGCTTTCTGTGATACTTGTTTTCTAGGGTTTTGGGTTTTATGCTTGTAGTCCTATTTGTGCATGTTCCTTTTCTGAATTTACTTGAGCAAGACTGTAAGAGTCAGATGAAAATCGTTAAATTTGGTGCCTTCAGACAACATAGAGATTATTTGCTTCTAGTGTGTATTTCGTGTGTGATTTCACTTCTGACTATGTAGGATATTCACCTACTCCACATTGGAGACTGCAAACCTAAATTTTAAGTTCTTTTTATGTGAAATCCCTCTGAGCTTTTACAAATATCAGCTGCTTTGCTGGGTCAGTCACATTTCACAAGTGCCATGTTTTACTTCATCAGAAGTAGCTTTTAGATGATGAGACCATTACTTTTACATATATGCACAAGTAACAAGTTGTCACTCATCTGTCCTTTTCTCTTTCCTTGCCTGGTCCTTCCCCTCTGTGTTTGTGGCAGGCATGGTAATTGCTACAGAAAGGGGTTGGGGAAGGTAATATTTGGTCATTTGCCTACATAAAATTTGCAGTTGAATCTTTAGCATGATGGGGTATTAGAAAGTTGTAACTCTTGTGTTCAATTTAAAGCTATTGGTCTGCACAGGTTGAGATGACATCTTAACTTGTAACATTGTGTTCATGGTGGTTACTGAGTCCTTTCTGTCATTTTATTTAGAGTCTTTATCTACTAAACTTCTTAAAAGTATCATTTTTATAGTAAAATTAGAATAGAGACAAGTTGTTGCATGCATATAGCGAAGATTCTCCTTTGGATGGAAAATAGAAATGGTGTAAAATGGGTTCAAGAGGCATCATATTCAATAATTGTTCCTAGTGAAGCTTAGGTCATCTAGTGGTTCTCTTCGCTATAGTGAGAAGTAAAGGTTGCTGAATGATGTGATTGACAATTTATTTCTTGAACTCAAGCTAAACTGGGAGGTAAGATCTCTCATGTGGTTTTTGATTTTGGAAGCCGTTATGGTGGCAAGATGGTATATGTTCTAGTATAATAATATATTTGAAATAAAGTTCTTATATATTCAGAGTCATCTTTTATTGCTTAAGGTCAAACTTCTGGTTGTATTATTTGTATAGCTTACAGGGTGTTGGAACTGATTTTAAGGAGTTGTATTTCTATTTTAGCCAGCATAGTTTTTAAGCTGTTATTGCAGTATGCTTGGTTTTTGTTTACTGGTTTTGTTGTTCTGTGTGTCATTTATCTATTAAAGTACTTATTCAAGGCATAATAGTTAGCAGACATCCATGGATTTTCATGCCAATGGTTGTTTTTTTATAGGCTGAAAAAAGGGACATGGTTGGTTTGCAAGAGCAGGTAATTTTTTTTTGCCTCTTCTACTTCTATTGAGCTCCAGGACTGCCTGTGTGGGTAGGAACTGATTTCTTGTGGTTTTCAGGTTTTTGTTAGAAAAGTGATTGAGCTACATGACAAGTATCTAGCATATGTAAATGATTGTTTCCAAAACCACACTCTCTTCCACAAGGTCTGTAATAGATAATAGGTTTAACATTTTATGATCACATCCTATATTTCCTGTATGATCTGGTTGTTTTGTGTTTTCCTGCAGTCTCTTAAGGAGGCTTTTGAGGTCTTCTGCAACAAGGGTGTTTCTGGAAGCTCAAGTGCAGAACTCCTAGCCACTTTTTGTGATAACATTCTTAAGAAAGGTGGTAGTGAGAAACTTAGTGATGAAGCAATTGAAGAAACACTTGAGAAGGTTGGTTACATCATTGAGTAGTGTTGATTTGGCTTCTGCAGGCATGATATTTAGCTTTGTAATTGAATTTGTCATCTATCTACAGGTAGTGAAGCTGCTTGCATATATTAGTGACAAGGACTTATTCGCTGAATTTTACAGGTATACGCCGTCACTATTGAATTGTAAATCGCTCTACAATAATAATTTTTTGGATAAAGTCATTTTAGAAATATTACCTTTACATTGTGTGGCTGGTGGCAGGAAAAAGCTTGCTCGACGGCTTCTTTTTGATAAGAGTGCTAATGATGACCATGAGAGAAGTATTTTGATAAAGCTCAAGCAACAGTGTGGTGGTCAGTTCACCTCCAAGATGGAGGGGATGGTCAGTACGCTTCACTATTGATGGTGAATTGGAAGTTTTCAATGTTAATAGCAGATAGTATTCGAAACACTGAAAGGGGGGAGTGATTCTTTATTCTTTATTCTTTGTTCATGTATATATATATTTATTTAATTTTTCTAGGTTACGGACCTGACTTTGGCAAAGGAAAATCAGAACAATTTCGAGGAATATCTAAACAATAACCCAAATGCAAATCCAGGGATTGATTTGACAGTTACTGTTTTGACTACTGGCTTCTGGCCAAGTTACAAGTCATTTGATCTTAACCTTCCAGCAGAGATGGTAGGTTCATAATTCTCTTGTATAAACAAAAAATGATATGTTTTATGTTGGGCTCATAAATGCTTGTTTTTCTGAACTTTTTCTGACATTACTCTGTTTTAACCCTGTTGCTTTAGGTGAAGTGTGTTGAAGTATTTAGAGAATTCTATCAGACAAAAACCAAACACAGAAAACTTACTTGGATATATTCATTGGGTACTTGCAACCTCATGGGGAAATTTGAAATGAGAACCACTGAGCTGATTGTCACAACCTATCAAGTAATAAGCTTGTTCCATTTTTGTCCTTTATCCTTTATAATACCTTTTTGTGTGGAGGCTGTGGGTTCTGAGAAGGGTTTTTTAATTGCTAACTCAGGGTTTTTGGTCTGCAGGCTTCTGCCTTGCTACTATTCAATTCCTCGGATAGGCTGAGTTATTCAGAGATCATGACTGAGTTGAACTTAACTGACGATGATGTTGTTAGACTGCTTCATTCCTTGTCATGTGCTAAGTATAAGATTCTCAACAAAGAGCCACCCACAGAAAGCATCTCTCCCACTGATCAGTTTGAGTTCAACTCCAGGTTTACTGATAAAATGAGGAGGATCAAGGTTCTGGAACTCTTCCTAAACACCTTGTTCTTGTCTCATTTTTCTAATTATTGATTTTTCTCTTGGATGATTTCTAACTGTGTTCAATGTGCAGATTCCTCTCCCTCCTGTGGTTGAGAAGAAGAAAGTGATTGAAGATGTTGACAAGGACAGACGGTATGCAATTGATGCCTCAATTGTTCGCATCATGAAGAGTAGGAAGGTTTTGGGGCACCAACAGTTGGTGCTGGAGTGTGTAGAGCAGTTGGGCCGCATGTTCAAGGTTAATACATATGGCAATTCCTTTCATGTTATCATGCGCCTGCCTTATCTTTCCTCATTTATAACACTCATAATTTTGCAGCCTGATTTCAAGGCAATTAAAAAGAGGATTGAAGACCTCATCACTCGGGACTATCTCGAGAGGGACAAAGCTAACCCCAATTTGTTCAGGTACTTGGCATGATCTGGCCTGGATTCAACATTTAGTGATGATTATTTGCCTCCGGAAATAAAAAAAAAAGAGGGCAAGCACATGGTGGAAATAGGGCATATAACACAGTTACCGCCATGATGAATGCCTTGGTTGGTGATTTCTTTGGAGGAGCTGGAATGCTTGAAAATTATATATATCCTTGGAGCCAGTTGTGCAGGACTAGATTGTGAACTGGTGGTGGAGGAATTTTTATTAATTTCAGAATGTGGTTCAGAATCAGTTCACCAAAGGGACCATGCAGATCCGTCTCCTTGTTTTGCAAAAGTCCATTTCATGACCTAGTTGAAGTTTGTTTGTGATTTTTGTTCCTGCTTTCCCTGAGCTGAAATGTGTATACCAAAATTGCCTTTTGATTGTAAGCTAAAGCAGTATCAGGTGGATGCCTTTCTTTCAAAGCGAGAAATCCACGTTCCGATATTTTATGCTTTATTCATTTACAAGGAAACACTGATGAAATACAATGACCTAACGAGTAACAAGGAGCATTGATATTTAGTTTAGACAAATTTTTAAACCGAATTGGAAAAATTGGTATGGCAAAATCTTAAAATAAATTAAGCTATTTTGTGTTTCAAATCAAATTGAATAGGATTTAGGCTTATAAAAATAAAATTCTACTTACGGTTTGAACATTCAATCTTTTTATGTATATTGTTTGCTGAATTTTAATCATCTTTAATATCAACACTATCTCAAGGCCTAATGTATTAAGAATGACAAATAAGTGTGGTTGTTTATATAATACGATGTATTGTTTAATTATGAATAATTTAAGTGGCGTATAAACGAGATTGGAAAACTCCAAATTTTGATTAGCAACAGCATAATTTGAGTTACGAATTCAAGAAAGTTTAGTTGCCTTGATGTTAAGTATTTTAATTTGCATTTAGCTTCCAAATTTATGTATTAAATTATAAAATTTTGTAATTGGAAAACTCAAGATCTCGATTTGCATCAACATAATTTGCATTGTTAATTAAAAAAGTTTACTTTCTTTGATAACGTGTATCTCATCTTGTATTTTACTTTCAAATTTATGTATTAAAATTAGACGTACATGGGAATGAAAAATCCTGGTACGTCCTTTATAAAATTTTGTAACTTTTAATTATTTCCACTATTTACTTTTAGTAAACAATTTTCTGGCAGTGAAAGTAATTTCAAAGATTGGAATGTAGGTATATCATAATATTTTTTAGTATAGTTTATATGTTTCTATTCTCTCTCTCTCTCTCTCTCTCTCTCTCTCTCTCTCTCTATATATATATATATATATCCCTTTCATTCAATAGCCTATAGTAGTGTTTGAAGCCTAGTTATATAATAATTTAGGCATGATTTGAGAAGCCAATGAGTTAATGCCTGATGGTAAAGAACTTTTAGTGATTTATGTTTCTGACCTTTGGTGCTTATTTTAAGTTTTTCATTAAATTAGAGTTTTAAATTTTAAAAGAAATCTTTAGCAAATTGTAGTGAACATCTCAAGTTTTTTAAAAAGATATAATGGAAAAAAATTCGAGTTTGTTTGAACCTTTAATTGTTGTTGCAAAATTAGGTTCGGAAAACAAACAAAAACCTATTCACAGTAGGACTTCTTAATCAAGCACTGAATATTAAAATAAACATAACTTAAGCTTTGAACATCAAAACCAGATGATTCAAAAGTCTAAATTCATCTACACATTTAGGGTTTCAACTGTCATGAGGAGACCAAGTCCAAAAAAGGTATTTTAATGTGTTGAAATTCTGTTGTAGCACCAACAATAGGCAAAAATTCCAGAAGCTATACGCCACAACACCCAAAAGGAGTGCTGTAATGGGAAATCAATAAGAAGAACCTTAATTAAAGCCATTCGAAGTTAAAGTTTGACATAAACTCAATAAGACTTGACTTGGGAACCTTGAAACTATAAATAAGTCATGTTCAAAGTTGATAGGTTCTCATACAATATACTTATTCATGGAGTTTGTAGAATTGGTATGGTGGATGAGACTCTTTGATTAGTGAAACAGATGGAAGGAGTGGGATATCTCCCTAAAGAGTTTGCATATACAATGATCATTGATAGGTCTTGTAATGCAAAGAGTGTAGACGAAGTTTTTAGGGTTTTAGAGATGATGAAGGCAAGGAATATTGGTCCTAATAAAGCTACTGTTAGGTCATTGATTCATGGGGTGTGTTGTTTTGTGGTCCCTTGTGAGGCATTTGAGTTTTCAATAAAGTTTATGGAAAGAGAGCCTGTGATGTCAAACTTAGCTTGTGATACTCTGTTATATTGCCTTTCGAATAGCTGTATGGTAAGAGAGGCATCCATTTTCATAAGGAAGGTTGGGGATAAAGGTTACTTGCTTGAAAGTTTTATATTTAACACTACCATGACTTGTTTGACAATTAGATTGAATCTCAATGAGACATGTGGAATATTTGATAGTTTTATCAAGCAAGGTGTAACACTAGGGTTTGCTACGCATCTTATGCTCATTGAAGCTTAGTACAAGGCAGAAAGAGGAAAGGATGGGGCTACTGTTTGGAACACGTGATCAGGGAAGGACATGCACTAAATATATATTCATATGACGTGGTGATTGATTTTTTTTTTTTTTTTGGGCAAACTAAATATGATAGACAGGGCTGTAGAGACTTTTATGGAGATGCAAGGTAGAGGTATTGCTTCTAACATGGTTATATATTATTACACTGATTAGTGTGCATTGTGAGGATGGAAAGGTATGTAAGGCTCATGAACTTTTGGAGATACTTCTAAAATGTGGTTTTGACACCTGATATCTTCACCTTTTGGCTCAATGATTGATAGCTTTGTAGAGAACGCCACATTGAGGATGCTTTAAATTGTTTCAGATAAATGGTTAAGTGGGTTGTCATTCCAAATTCTATCACATACAATATCTTGACCCATTCTCTATGGTGTCATAATTAATCTTTTAATGCTCTTATCCAAAGTTTTTGTAGAATGCATATGATTGAGAAAGAAGAGAAGCTTTTTATTTCCATGATGACACTAAATTTGAGTCTTGACAATTATACTTATGGTTATCAAGGCATTATGTGAAGCCTGGAGATTCATTGAAGCAAAGGAGATATTTCTTGGTATAAAAGCAAATGGTTGCATTCTTGATTCTTATGCATCTACCTTAATTTTGGAAACTTTGATTTACAATTGCTACGTCAAGTCTCGTGATATTGTCAAAAGATACAATGAGAAGGGATTTTCTTTCCAACCCCAATCTTTTGGATCTTGCCCAATTATTTTAAAGATCAGTGCCACTTTGTTGAGATTAGATTTTGAAGCTGATGTATAAAGTACCAGATGTTATGCTTTCTGCATTTATGAAATCATGTACAATCATATAATCATAATAAGATACAACAATTTTCTTGAAAAATGTATTTGGGATTTACATATCAATTGTTAATTTTTACAAGGGATATAGGTCTCCTAGAGATAAGCTGTTGCTAATAGTGGGGATTGCTCGACTTGTCCTATAAAAGGTTTTATTTCGTGGCTTTCCTATAGTTAATGAACATGAATTATCTATGAAAAATTCACATGTTCTATTGTATGTTAAGGGTAAAATGTTGCATTAGTCCCATGGGCAAGGTGTGCAGTATCAGTAGCTTACAACTGTTTTGGGGGTGTCAAACGAGTCTTCCTTTTACAACTAGTTAGAAGAGGAAGTATTTGTAGGAAGACAAGATGATTAGGATCAGTTCTTTAAGTTTGAAGGCTTCCACATGTATCATGTTATTATGCAAATCAACAGTGTACTAATGGAGTCCTCCAGAGCCAAGTGGCAACTATCTACATTCTTTAGGATTACAAGATTCTTTTATTTTGACGATATCTTTAGAAGTTTTGTTTTCATATCTGGTAGTTATATATCATTTTCTCTGATGTAACTCATTAGATGTATTAATACTATGGAATGAATGATTTATGTAACATTAAGATGTCACCCTATAAAAGATTCAATCATTCCACAAGAGGCTGATAGAGCACATATTTTGTAGTAGTCATTGGACTGGGTAGGCTAAACCACGCTTCTACTATTGATTATTAATCCAAAAGTATTTCAACGGGCATTAGTTTAGTTTTATTCTATGCACCTTAAAAACAATTTGTAAAGGATGCATTTTACATTTTTTTGGTGATACTAAGAATACCTCTAATTTGCATCATTGTTCTGTTCATGTATCTAATCGTTAGCCGATCGAGTGCTTCAAAAGGAAGCAATAAGCACAAGAACTAGGCTAACTTAACCAGGATGGTTTTGTTTTTAAAGAAGTGACAGTTACACTCACTTTGGAGTAAAGTTTCTATAATTTAGTCAAAATAGTTGCAGGGCCTTTGCTTTAGGGCAGAATTTAATGTTTCGGGCTTGGTTTAGTCTCCGAATTATCCTAAAACCTTAAATTTTTTGGATAAACTAAGCTTGAATAGAACAAATGAAATCCAAATGCATCTGTCCAAGTTGTCCACCACGAAAAAAGTTTTGGGCCCGAACTTGGATACCACGGGTTTGAATGGATAGACCCGAAAAATTTTTCTCATTAAAATGTAGATTCTTGAAACATTGGATTTTCCTACTCTTTTAGTTTTAATTTTACAAATTTTTTGCTTTTAGAATCCACACTATTGAAGCAAAAGGTTGGCCTAGTGGTGAAGGTTTTTGGGTCATCACATGAAAGGCTAGGGATCGAACCGTTGGAGAGTAAAAAGGCAAAATTTGTGTGCGTTCCTAATAGCTAGGTGGGCTGTCGAGAAAAAAAAATGGTGCATCAAATTAACTTTGGCTTCAACAGCGAGAAGGTTTTGAACGCAATTATGGGTCTCATGTACAATGAGAATCACCCATGAAGATCAAGGTGTAGCTGTGGGTAAGGCCCCGAAGGGCCCTAATTGCTAGGGCCTAGGTCAATGGGTGCAAGTCTCTCTGGAAGCTTACTGTGTTAATACACTTTCGGTTGATCAAGACATATGGGTAGGTTCCCCACAGAAAAAAAAAATGCTATTATTTTTGTTATATTCTAATTTGGCTAAATAACTATTTCCCACCCAAACTTTGATGTTAGAGTTTGAAAAGTATAATTTGTTGTTTGTCACCTATTTCTATTAATGAAATTGTTATCTAGAAGAGCAAAAAGTTCATTTTACACTGACCTTTCTATCTTTCTCTCTACTCCCTTATTCATTTTATTTTCTATTTTTGTTTTATTCTTTCTATTTACCTCTTCGTCTCATTCTTTCTTCCTATTTTCCTACCCCTTTGTCGTTTCAAGTAAGTGAGCATTGTTAGTTGTCTTCTCTTTTTCTTCCAAACTTATTATTCCCATGATTGACTAGATCCAACCTCCATTGGTTTCCCGATCACCGTCGATGTGTTGTGTTTATCTCATTTCTCTCTTCTTAATGTGCATGCCTCATCTCTCTCATTTCTCAAATTTTCTTGGTCACATGACTTATTCATTTCTGTCAATGACAAGCTCCTTCCCACCTGTGGTTGATGTGATTGGTTCTAGTTTTGATTAGTGATTGATTTTTTTGCAAGATTATAAGTTATAAATTTTTAAGAGAATTAGGGTTTTGATTTTTTTAAGTGTCCAATTTTTAAATTAGTTAGGGTTTTGATATTTTTTAAGAGTTGAAGTGATAAGTTTTTAAATTGGTTACATAATGGTAATTTGACAATTGCATTAAATGTTAAAAGCAATTCTATAATTTCAATAAAAAAACAGAAAAATAATATTTTAGAAACCAAGTAGAATTTAATAACAAAAATGGATAACATGTGAGAAATCATATTTTGATCCTTAACAAGCGGATAATTACCATTTCATCGAAGTTTGGGTGAGCAATAGTCCTTTTGCCTCATCGGTTTACCAAACCTGGTGGAAGATGCATAAACGGGATTTCTTAACATCATTAAGAAACGTGTCCAACATTCCACACGATTACTTGGGCTGTTGCCACTGTCCTCATGTAGCAAATCTATGCTTCTGTGGATGGATTAATAGTTGGTGACTTTCCTCCACCTGCTCTCTCCTTCTTAGTCCACTCCATCCCTCCAAATTCATACACTAAATAAATTTCAACCCACCAAGTTTATTCATTTTTCCAATTGATTTCACCAAACTTACTTCTGCTGTTTAATTTTTACATTGTCCATCTTATTAAACATCCAATTAAAAATTTGCACAATTTTCATAGAAGGAAAAGTCTAAGATAATTTAGTCGAAAACATTTAGAATAGCAGCCAACCATAAAAGCATAACAGTTTGCCAAACTTTATTTATATAATTAGCCAAAGATCACCTCTCTCTTGCACAAATTTGTACTGACTTCAATCATTTATAATGGCTTGCTCAGTGGCCGTTGAGCGTTGGGTTTTAGCTATAGCTGCTGTCTGCATTTCTTTCTTCTGTTACAACTTAGGTATTTAAAGAGAAATAAAGTGTTGTATCCCTTGTTTTGCTATGGTTTGTGGTGATAATACTGACTTTATGCACCCACTCTTGACAGCAAAAGCAGATGACCAAACAGGCATTGGAGGCACAGGTGGCATTGGGGGTACAGGCGGCATCGGTGGCGCAGGCGGCGGTGGTGGCACAGGTGGTATAGGGGGTACAGGCGGCATTGGTGGCACAGGTGGCGTTGGTGGCACAGGTGGTATTGGGGGTACAGGCGGCATTGGTGGCACAGGTGGCGTTGGTGGCACAGGTGGCATTGGGGGCACAGGTGATGTTGGTGGTACAGGCGGCGATGGTGATGGTGATCCATCTCAGATTGTTGCCAAAGCCTTGCTATGTTTCAATGATAAATACGTAAGTGACATGAACTCGCAGAAATGAAAGACCACACTATTTTACATACGTTTATTATACTTCAATTTATTATGATTCTTCCTTTATGTTAAATTTCTAACTGCTTCTTTTGGAATTATTTTGTTTCTTTTCCATTTGCACAAAGCCTTAGATTTATAGCAGCTGCGAAGAGTCCTGCAGATTGACGGAGAGTGGAAACATCGATGTGTCTCCTGAGTATGTAGATCAATACTGCAATGGACCGTGCCTAACAGAGACACACCTGGTGCTCAACTGCATAGAAAACATCTTATCAAACTTCCTATTCTACAATAGGGCAACCATAAAGGATATTAGAGACACCATCAAGGCAGGTTGCGGCTATGGCCCTGACAGAGGTCAGCTTACTTATTACCAGCTTCTGCAGATAACGTTTTTCTTATGATTATTGCCAAATTTCATAAGCTGGTGCTTGTGTTGTGTAGGTAACTTCAATGTAGCTGAGCATATTGAAACTGAAGAAAACAGTGCATACAAGACTGCTTCCAAGGTTCTGTTAGGTCTTGGAGGGATGATCATAGCTCGTGGCATATTGCTTGGATAATTGACATGTAGATTGAAATAGACAATCGATGGGATAAATGAGTCTTGCTTTGTTAATTATCTAAGAACTACAAAAGTTCACGTGTAAGTTATACAATTGCTGCAGAAAATTTTATATATTCTATTAAACACCAACTCATAATTGATAATTTAAGAGATTCAACAACTGAATCCTATTCCATCTCAAACTCTTCAAATTTGAATTCCACTGAATTATCAAACTTGGATTAGGATAACATTAGATAGGCTGGATAGTTTCTTTTATTTAAATTTTGTATATATCTCATTTATTTTTATTTGTTGTAAATTGATCAAGAAAATTGTCTATAAATACAAGTTATAGGCACATGGGTTCTGCAGGTTTTGCAACCCTTTCTTAACACACTTTTTCATGGTATCAGAGCCTTAGGCTCACGCTTTTTTTTTCTGGGTTTCCTGTTTGTTGTCTATTGGTTACCCTTCCCTTCTCATGGCTTCCTCAAATGTCTCTTTCACTCCTCACAATATTGCTCAACTCATTTTTGTCAAACTTGATGGAACAAATTATTTGAACTGGGTATCCCAATTCACTCCAGTTTTGAAAAGCAATGATCTCTTAGGGTTTGTGGATGGTTCTGAACCCTACCCTGAGAAATTTTTTCCTGCAACGGATGGAAAGGAGTCTGACGTTGTTAATCTTGCATATTTGCTCCGGACTAAGAAGGAACAATTTGTCCTAAGCTGGCTAAATGCTACTCTTGCTGATTCGGTGTTGTCTCACTCTTATGGCATGACCACAGCCCGACAAGTCTAGACTTCCTTGGCAAATCGATATGCTTTACCTTCCAGATCACGTGTCAACCATCTGAAAAGTCAATTGCAAAATCTCTAACTCAACGACAAGTCATGCACCGAGTTACTTCACACTGCAAAGGTTCTTGCAGATCAATTAGTTGTTGTTGGAAAACCTATAGATGATGATGATTTGATTAATTATGTGAACAATGGTTTGCCAGCATCGTTTACATCTTTTATTGTCTTTGTTTCTTTTGCACTGCGACATAGTGTGATGAACTTTACAGATTACCAATCATAACTTCTATCTTATGAGATTCTAGTTGACAGTCAATCTCAAGCCATGAAAACTAATCAGTCTACCTTTGCGATGATTGCCCGAAATTTGACAACCCGAAAAAACAAATCCAAACAGAATTCATTTTTTGGCCGTGCACCTCTACCATGTTACTCACAACCAAAATCTCTTATTTTACCCATCAATGGTTCCTCTTCACAACTTATCACTTCTAGATCTAATTGACCGGCGTACCAAATTTGTGGCAAAACAAATCATACAGGATGGATTATAGCTATCAAGGCAAGCATCCCCCTAAGCAGTTAGCAGCCATGGTGGCTCATTCGAATTTTCTAGTTGAGGACAACATATGGATTGCTGATAGTGGCGCAAATCAGCATATTACTCATGAATTATCTAATTTGACCATACAAGAACCCTTTAATGGTGGTGAGTCAGTGTCAGTGGGGAATGGTACAGATTTGCTTATTCAACACTCAGGTTCATTTAAAGTTCATACTCTTCAAGCCACACTAAATTTTTATCGTGTGTTACACTGTCCTAAGGCTTTAATAAATTTACTTTCAATTAACCAATTTTGCAGAGAAAATAAGTGTTTCTTTATTCTAACTGAAGCCTCTTTTTGTGTTAAGGACCTACGAACGGGAGCCACGCTACTGGAGGGGCCAAGTGAAGGTGTTCTTTATTCCATTAATTTTAATAAATTGTCTATCAATAAATGCCATGGTTGGGTAGCTTTTATTAGTGTTCGAATGTCCCTCAATGTTTGGCACTCACGCCTTAGTCATCATTCTGATCAAGTTACTAAGCACGTCATTCACTCATTCAAATTACCTGTCATAGGCTCTATCAAAATAGACAAATTGTGTTCTGCATGTCAATTAGGCAAGAGTAAATGCCTACCGTTTACTCAGTCTATTAGGTTGTCTTCTAGTCCATTAGATATAGTCCATTTTGATGTTTGGCATTCACCAATTGTATCTCACAGAGATTATCGATATTATGTATTATTTATTGATGATTTTTCACGATTTACCTGGTTATTTCCTATCAAACAGAAATCTGATGCTCTTTCTTGTTTAATTCAATTTAAATTATTAGTGGAAAATCTTTTTTCTACCACTATTAAGCAATTTCAATCGGACAATGGTGGTGAATATTTATTTACTCAATTTATTGAGTTTTTAAAAAATAATGGAATTCACCATCGACTTTTTTGTCCACACACCTCTCAGCAAAATGGACTTGCAGAAAGAAAACATCGACATATTATGGAAGTTGGGCTCACTCTCCTTGCTCAGTCAAAACTTCCTTTTAATTTTTGGGTCAATCTTTTCTCCACAGTTGTGTACCTCATCAATAGACTTCCTACCCCAGTGTTAAAACAAGAGTCTCCATATAGTTTATTGTTTCGACAGGATCCTGATTATAACTATCTCAAATCTTTTGGTTGTGCTTGTTATCCATTACTTAAGCCTTATTCTCCTCACAAGCTCGCTTTTCGTAGTAAGCTTTATATCTTTATTGGTTACTCATCCAATCAAAAAGGTTATTGATGTCTTGATCCTTTAACCAATAAAGTTTATCTAACTCGGCATGTAGTATTTGATGAATCATATTTTCCAGGGCTCATAAAGACTTCCGTTGACACTCGCCCTACCAGTTAGCTAGCTTCTGGTACGTCTTTTCCAATTTCATTATCTGAATTTTCTTTATCTTCAGCACAAACAACCTTGTTATGTCTTCCTTCTTCTCAAGATAGAACTGTTACAGCAGGTGTTGATCTTATCTCTTCTGATTTACCTCCTTCATCAAGTACTCCATAAGAATTAATTGACCATCAAGAAAATTTGACACATACCCCCGGTCCTATAAATGTGAAGGCTTCAAATCCTCCTTTACCTTCTTCTCCTAATTTATCTCTTGTTGCCACTCAAGACTCTCATATACCTAGTGAGTTTAATTCTCTAGCATGTGATTCAGATACTGTGTCACCTATTGATTTTTTTGACACTTTGCGATAGGATTCTAGTTCTTCTAATCGTATAATCACTCGATCACAAACAGGCTCTCTCAAACCAAAACTTTTTCCTGATTATCAAACCTTCTACTCATCTAAGTATCCTTTGTAAGCCTATAATATTACTCCACATGTCACAGAACCAACAGGATTCTCTCAGGCAATTAAGGTTAAAGGATGGTATAAGGCTATACAAGAAGAATATGATGCTCTCTTAGAGAATAAAACTTGGACTTTTTGTCCACGTCCTTGCAACCAAAATGTTATCCATACCAAGTGGGTATACAAGGTTAAACAAAAAAAAGATGGGAGTGTGGAGCGTTTGAAGGCGCGACTAATGGCAAAGGGTTTTGAACAAGTTGATGGTTTAGATTACACGGAGACATTTAGCCCTGTTATTAAACAAGCTACAGTGAGAGTGGTGCTTGCACTTGCTGTTCAATTTGACTGGGAAATTCATCAATTAGATGTTTCTAATGCGTTCTTACATGGCCATTTACTTGAGGATGTGTATATTGAACAACCACAGGGATTTATTGATAAGTTTCATCCAGAATTTGTGTGCAAGTTAAACAGGGCCTTATATGGTCTGAAACAGGCACCTCGAGCCTGGTACAACCGTCTTTCTCAGAGCCTTATTGATTTTGGATTTGTTGCTTCTACGGTTGACACTTCTCTATTCACTTATCATCACAACAATGTTCATCTATATATGCTGATCTATGTAGATGATATTGTTCTTACAAGGACTCACAGTAATATTATTTCAAAACTCATTACTCATCTGCAACATGAATTTAAGTTGAAAGATTTGGGTCCTCTTAAAGTCTTCCTTGGCATACAGGTCACCAAAAATGCACAGGGTCTTCATCTTTGACAAAGCAAATATATTACAGATATTTTACATCAGTCTCGTATGATAGGTGCAAAACAATCTTGCTCCTTGTGTTACAGGTGGAAAAGTGTCCTCTCAATATGGAAAACCTCTATCTGATATTACAACATTCAGAAGACTGGTCGGATCCTTGCAATATTGCATTTTGACGCGTCCAGAAATAGCTTTCACAGTGAATCAACTTTGTCAACATCTTCATTCACCTACTAAAAGTCATCTTACTTCAGCCAAAAGAGTTCTTCGTTATTTAAAAGGCAGTGTTGATGATGGTTTGTATTTTACTAAAGGATCTCTTCAACTTCAAGTATATTATGATGTCGATTGGGCTGGGGATCCAGATGACAGACATTCCACTATAGGGTATACTATTTTTCTTGGTCCATGCTTGGTCTTTTGGTATGCAAAGAAGCAGTCGATAGTATCTCGTTCCAGTACTGAGGTCGAATACAGAGCCTTGGCCATAACAGTTGCTGAGTTATATTGGCTTCGGATAGTGTTTAAGGACCTTCAAGTTCCTTTGTCATCTACTCCTCTCATTTGGTGTGACAATGTAAGTGCTCTTGCATTGGCATCGAATCCAGTTTTTCATGCTTGAACAAAGCACATAGAAGTGGACTTCCATTTTATCAGAGAAAAGGTAGCAAATAAAGATGTCATTCTCAAGTTTATCTCCACCCTTGACCAAGTTGCTGATGTGTTCACTAAAAGTCTATCTAGCCGAAGGTTTCAATTTTTAAAATCCAAGCTTATGGTGACTTCTCTCCCCATCAGCTTGTAGGGGCATATTAAACACCAACTCAGAATTGATAATTTAAGAGATTCAACAACTGAATCCTATTCCATCTCAAACTCTTCAAATTTGAATTTCGCTGAATTATCAAACTTGGATTAGGATAACATTAGATAGGTTGGATAGTTTCTTTTATTTAAATTTTGTATATATCTCATTTATTTTTATTTGTTGTAAATTGATCAAGACAATTGTCTATAAATACAAGCTATAGGCACATGGGTTCTACAGGTTTTGCAACCCTTTCTTAACACACTCTTTCATATTCATTAAGAGAGATTAATATAATTACTAACAGAAAACATGAGCTATAATCACTAATACTATGCTGTTAACATCTTTGATTCCCATATGTGATTTCTCTTGGCATTGGTGAGAACTGTTGTTTAGGACATCAGAGACAACCTGATTAATTGGTTACGATGATGAATTTGAAATAAAAAAGAAGGAAAATGAAAAGAAAACCATGTTACAGATTGACCATGGAAGCCAAATGAAAGTTAAATTGCATATGCAGGTCTTATAAAAGGGACCCTTAGCTCTGTGAAAAAAGATAACCCCGAATAATGCTTTCTAAAAAATCAAGGGGAACATTTTTTAAAGATTGAGATTGATTATGTGAAAATTCCTGTTCATTGTGAAATATTCCAATATGAATTTTCAAATGTAAATTAATTTATTGATTGTATCTTATACTTATATACTGGATGTAAATTCATTCAAATTATTACGAGAAAAATTTATTTCCTAAGCTCATTGTATCTGAAGCCATTCAAACTCCTCAAACTAAAGTCCATAACCGTTCACCATAGTCACTTAGTGAAGGCATTATTATTATCGTCATTGAAATTTCTATTGCCGTTGAAAACTCTTCAACACCCAACACCCAACACTATTAGTTGTCGTTGTCATCTTCGATCAAATTCTTACAGGACAAGGTTGTGCCAATCACCCAATCCACTAAGATCGTAGTTATGACCCTTAGAACTTTTAATTGACTATTGACTTATTGAGTCCTAGTCTCGTGAACGTTGAAGTCCATGCACCACATTCAAATCAGTAAATGAATTAGAATGCACATAGTAAAATAAGAGAAAAGTAAATCGTGATTGATAAGTAGAGAATAATAAAAACTAGCTGCATGATATATTTCATAAGCAAAAACCTAAAAGAATTCAGTTAAGATCTATAAAAAACTTAAGGGTACTTTAGATCTCAAAAAACTCAGAGAAAAGAACAGGATAATGAATATCAGGAAGAGAACTTAGTAAGTTAAATTACACCACTCAGACTCCTCTTCATACTAGATTGTTTACGTATACTCATGTACGTATTTATGACACATCATGAGGCAATGTTCAAATAATAAGTCGAGCTAGAGAAGAATACGTGAAAAGATAAAAAATGAATTAAGCTGAGTATTTCAGATGAATAGTCAGAGTAGTTATAGGCAAAGTAGAGTCTATTAAGCTAGTAACCAGATGGGTAGTAATGAAATGGAAATAGAGTAAGGAAACATTAAAGATAAGATAAGCAAATTACAAGTTAAGCCAAGAGAAATAATCAAAAAATAGAAATCAGCCCATAAACATAAGAAGAAAGAAAGCAGAGAATAAGATAAGAAAAGAAGTTAAACAATGAGTTCAGTAATAAGTTAAGCTAGAGCAGAAGAATTTATGAGGTTATCAGAGAACTTAGTTAAGTTCATCAGCTTAGTAGCTAATCAGTGATTTATCAGCTTAAAGTCTACTTAAGGGTAGAGATAGAAGATGCTTATTGAGTGATTTGTTACTCATCCCCTATACTTTCTTTTTCCTTACGGGTTAAGTTAGGGAGCTGAGCTTGGAACACAAGATGGCTCGAGAGTGGGATACACCTCGAGTGAGTCTTCACCCAATATTTTCAATTATACATATATATGTATATATATATTCAGTTTTCAGTAGATAGCATGTTGGCTCGTATGCTTATATGTATATATGTATATATGTATTCAGTTTTCAATAGATACCAAAACTTGTAGTGACCCCCGCCACAGGCCTACTGTGCACAGCTGTTTAAAAAATATATATATATATATATATATTATTATACTAAATATACGCTTGTGATGAAAATCCCCACAAGGAAAAGGAAACTTAATTGCTACTCAAAATAATTTAAAAATCTGAATATGGAAGCGAAAAACATAAATATTATAGCCAATCAAGACAATAATAACTTTTGTCTGAAATTCTCAGACTACTCATGTATAAAAATATGTCATCCATATAATACATACTATAGTATAATACACACACATAATACATGAGGAAAATATCATCAAAGCATGCGAACCGAAATATGCTACTAGCTACCAAGCTATGTCCCCAAAATCTAACAACTGCATCGCTATCTCTCAGTCCCCAACTCACTGACCTACAAAGAGAAAGGTAGGGAGAGGGGTGAGTGACAAATCACTCAGTAAGCATTTCCTATCTCTCCCACAGATAGGTCATCGAGCACAAGTTGATCTCAAGCTCAAATCTCACTGTTCTCTACATAACAGTTTTCTTATTCATTCTTTCTTATTTCTCGTATTTCTATACTTTCTTTATTTTTTAGATTTCATCTGTTTTATGTTTTGTACTTTGCTTTTGTCTCATTTGTTTATTATGAATGTTGTACATGACATGATATGTATGCTCTGATGCCATGTAAATGCTCATTAATAATAAAACTTGACCCTCGGGCTTGATTTTCTGAAAAATCTTTATTTTCTGAAATCTCTTTCGGATATAAAACTTTGATTCGAAGATCCTGTATATATACATAGAGTATAACTAAAAACTATATCAGAAAATACTGTATCTGAAAAATATCTCTGCTATGCTGGCCAGACTGATGAACAAAGAGATTCGACACCTTAGCCGTGTGAGCTCAAACCTATGATAAAACTATTCGTGCACAATCATGTCTTCTCTAACGGACGATGGTTTCCCTCTCTAGCAGGCGTGCAAACTCACAGGTCCCCCCTCGTATCCACCCCTAATTGATGTCTGAAACATCGTATATCTATACTTTTTAAATCATACTCTTAGATTCTTAGATCCCTTTCTGAAAATATTTCATCTAACATATCATTCTCAATGTTTGATAATCATGCATGAGATGTTATTATATCGTGTTATTCTTATGTTTCTCATGCTTAGAAATAGCTTAGAATTGCTTATCTTTGCTTAACACATACTTTAAAATCTTCTCTCTGGTTTTCATAAGGCATACGGGCGTGTGTGAAGGCACACGAGGCCATGCTCAAGTCGTTCTCTTGATTGTGCTAGCTTCTCAAAAATAAATCATGAAACTTTGGCTAGCCATACAGGCATGTGGTGTAAATACACGAGCGTGCATAAGCTTGGCACACGGGCGTGTATCGCACTACATGGGCGTGTAACTGTCTCAACACCGTCTCGTGTCTTACCTACACGGGTGTGTAGAATGGGATTAGACACACAGATGTGTGTACTCAGGTACACAGGCATGCGTCTGGATTTTCATACGCACATGGGTACTATACAAGGTCATGTATCATGCAGAATTGAGGCCACACGAGCGTGCACCCTCAGATGCACGGGCGTGTGCTCAACCCAGATTCTGCAAATGCATCTGAAACTCAGAAAATTCCATACAACTCAATCAAATCTCAACCATTTCTCAATTAAACTTGCATACAACATATTCTCATGCTCATAAACGTTCTCATCTCATTCATTCATCATAGAAGCATGCCAAAATCATATATTTCTCATGGTTTCATGCCCAAGCAACATAAACATCATACATTGCATAATAAGCTCATAAATCATCATTCAAAGCATCTCATTATCATCAAATCATGTTGGAAAACATACTCACTACACAACAACCATCCAATAAACTCCAAAATTAGAAAAACATGTTGGAAACCTAAGTGAAAGAGGTAAAGAAATACTTATCTATAGTCATTACGTCTGGATCTCTCTCTCTTGAAGCTCTTGAATCTCTAGTTGAAATAATGGCTGCTGGTTGGATGAATTCTGGCCTAGGGTTCGCTGGAAATGAAGAAGAGAAGAAGCTAAAGGAAATAAGTTGAGTGAAAATATGGGAAAATTAAACTTATGTTATGCCTCTCTCCTGACACACAGGCATGTGTCCGAGACACACGGGCGTGTGCCCCTTAAAAATCTGAAATCTCTCTCTCTTCGCACCATACATGGAATAGTCTTCTCAGAATATCCATGTATAAGTCACGAAAGGCCTTTAAAAGACTCTTCTATCCTTGAACCTTCTCGGATATATTTTCTATCTGGAGTTCTCTCTTTTACCCTTAGTCTCAAAGCCTAAAAGATAATTCTACCCCTGGGCTATTACAACTACTTTATAATGGTGCACAAAAATAAAAACATGCACCATCATGTATGACGAGAATTCAAAATTCTCGTCCCTTTTAGCACTATACAAGTGGTAACCTCCAAGTTGACATGTGTATAACCCAAACAAAGCCCCTAATGACTAAAATACACTAAATACAATTTAAACTGAATAAAAGACATAAAAACCTTGCTTTCCACTCAATTTTACCCATTTTACCCTTAAACTAAACTTTGGCTCTTGTTTCATTATACTATACAATTCAAGCTTAACACATAGCAAATCATACATTTAGCTTATGAAAATTCAATAATTACAATAGCTCATTCAACATATAATAACATATGACACTATAACATTTTTCATCAAGTTTTCATCTCTTTAATTACAAATCATGCATATTACTTTAAAATCATAAACAATTTGCATAATTAACATATAATTACATGCTACTTTGTTAAGATCAAACCTAAATCATGCTTACTATATCAATTTGCAACATAATATATAATTTATGTGATCTAGTAAAAAATTAACTTCTAATTTCATATTGCAGCTTAATAATCATTAAATCGTCACCAATTGTCATTTATTCATTATCAAACAACCATTTCATGCCTCAAGAATAGAGATCATAAATGAAAATCAAATTCAAGTTAAAAAACTACTTATCTTGTTAGCTTATTTCTTATTTTTCTTTCTTTTCATTTTTTTGATCAAATTCGACCAAGGCTCCAATCAAGACCTCTACTAAACTTTCTAGTCAACACTCTTAAAAAGGCACTCAAATTTAGAATAAAATTCAAATGACAAATTTAAATCTCACTTGACTTTACTAGCACACGTGCAATTGATGAATGTATGACCATGTATCACTTATGTATACTATCATATATATTACTAAAAATCAAATCTCTCACTTATTTCATGTTGTACATGTGGGCCCTATAAGTTGACACATGTACAACCCAAAAACAAACCAAAATGACTATTTTACCCCTAACATTAATTCTAACTAAGTTTAAAACACCAAAATACAAAATTTTCCATCTTTTTAAACCCAAAATAACCTTATCAAAATCTTTCTCATTATAGTAACCCAGCTCAGGATAGGTTCAATCTAAGCTTCAAAAGATCCATTACACTTGCCATATAGACAAGTTATGAGGGTGAGAGCTAAGCATTTTTTAGCAACATTAAATGGCTTATTGTGTGTTATGATGATCGAGGCATTTAAGGAAATCAAGCATAAGGTGTTGGACTTGAAATAATGTGAGGAACCAACCTTGACAACATTATTCAAGTGTAAGAAGGGTTGGGATTTACAAGGAGTGTAGTCGGGAGTGTTCAGGATTTTAAGAGCACATGGAAGGATATACTTGTGTCACGATAAGAATTCTTGCTATCACGAGACAAGCAACTCAAGAAAACTAAGCCAAATTCTCGAGAGTTCATACTACAACAGTATAAGGCCTTGCCACAACAAAATGAGAATGAGCTACCTTGCACACCTGCGAACGTGTTTCCATGTTTTGGTAGGATTCCTTTATGTATATAGTTTTTAGCCTAATTCCATTAGGAATTAAACCCTAATTTACATAGTTTACAACCAACTTTTTTACCTCATGTTATTAATATACTCAGATTAAACTTTATCCTATCTAAAACTTGTGTGTCTTTATTTTTAAGTGAACCAAACAATACAACAACTCAGTAAGACTAATCAACTTTTTAGTTGCAATGAAGAGTGGGTTCTAAGGATTTTGTTGCCTTAGAGTTCATTTAGATTAACTTTTATCACCTTTAATTTGAAACCTTGCTAACTTTTTTAGGCAAAGCTATGTCAAACTAAAATTGATGATAGTCTTTGAGACTTCAGAATCTTATCATTAAGTTTGTCAATGTTAAATGAAGAGATTTTTACATTACCAATAATGAATATTTGCGTATCATCATCTATGTCATGTATGCCAATTTGAGAAAACAAAAGAGAATTTGACAGATAAATTAATAGAGTAATTTATTCTCATTAATCTGACGCGCAGTTAAAATATTATAGCATATGTACTTTAATTAAATCACATATTATAGAATAGTAAATCAGAGTCACAAAATAGCAAAGCGCCTGAGCTGTAAATCGAATCCATTATTCTGAAAATACCCTCGACTGTACTATCAAAACATCAAAAAAATATCTTCACACATGGGCCACCCGACACGAATGTGAAGACATTATTAAGCCCCGTCGTTTTCGTATATGCATTATTATAAATATTCCCCTGTTTTTTACTGTAACTTCACTTCTTTTATGCCGTCCGATTTTCATCAAACACCGTAACTTAATCATAATGTGAAAACAGTCAGTTTATTCTAAGATTAAAACTTCAAAATTGAATACAAATGATTTGATTTGAATCCGACTTTTAAGCCTTACTTGCGAACCTTTAGCATTTTTCTCTCTGCTTGAAAGAAACTCTTAGAAGAAAATCCCCATCTAGCGGCTCCAAAAGTAAACGAAAGAAGGAGAGATGGAAGGGGACCGTAGAGTTGGAGTAGCGGTGGACTTCTCTCCGTGCAGCAAGAAAGCGTTAAGTTGGGCAGTGGATAACGTTGTCCGTGATGGGGATCATCTTATTCTGGTCACCGTTCAGCCTGAAGGTGACTATGAAAAAGGAGAGATGCAGCTCTGGGAAGCCACCGGTTCACGTAATCATCTTTTTGTATTATTTCTTTTAACTAATATATTACGAAAGAGTTGGAAATTTTCTACTTTATTTTATTTTCTTTAAGAAAGATTAGGTGCATGGAAATTCTTCTTTAGCACTATGTTTGTTGCAGCTTTCATTCCTCTGGTTGAGTTATCTGATCCTGTTGTTATGAAGAAATATAGAGTGAGGCCTGACTCTGAAACACTGGATATTCTCAACACTCTTGCTAGGCAAAAAGAGGTAAAATTTTTATTCAATAAAACTATTTGTAGAATTCCAATTTGGGTACAAATCTGATGGGTCACCATTTGATTGGAGGTGAAAAAAGAGCATACAGCATGATTTTTCTTATTTGATTTATACTTGAAATACCATATTCTCGTGGTTAGTAGAAATAAATATTTATTACTGAATTAACCATGATTATGAACTGTCGGCAGGTTGTGGTGCTTTTAAAGATTTATTGGGGTGATGCTCGTGAGAAAATATGTGAAGCTATTGATAAAATTCCTTTGAGCTGCATTGTTGTTGGAAACAGAGGGCTTGGCAAGCTCAAGAGGTTGATCCTTTTTTTCACTATGTTGCACATGAGTTTAGATCAATTCTCTTTCCCTCTATGTTGCGCTTTAATTTTTGTTTTTACACCATTTCATTTTCTCTGTTAGTTCCTATTGGAGTCAATGATTCCCATGGCTGTCAGTGGCTCATCTAATTGGGATTTCCATGGGATTCCAGCTCATAATTTTTGTCCTGTTTTTGAAAAGTAAACGTTTTAAAGGGAAAAGTCCCACGTAACAACGTGCCTATGCCCATGATTAGTTCAACTAGATATATATATATGCCTTACCAATTGTGTCATCTTCACCTTGTCGCTGTCATTGAGGTCGACTTGTAACCAACCATCCTTTAGGATAAATACTAAGCAATGACATGTGTGACTCTAATGGATAATTATTAATTTATGACCCTTTAAGTAGAAAATATCTCCTTCTTGCATTAAATTCTTATTAGTTTTCTTCGGTTTTATAATTTTCAGGGCTATTATGGGGAGCGTAAGCAACTACGTGGTGAACAATGGTTCATGCCCTGTTACTGTTGTGAAGATTTAGATGGGCCATGAAATCTAGTTTCTTGTTCACCTCTGCTCAAAGAATAAGTGCGTCTGAGTTGGATTTCTTGCGGGGAAGAGAAGTCTGATTTTGCATATTGGCGTAAAATTGTATGAATAATTTTGTTGACTTATATGGCGGAGCTCGTGGCCGATGTATTGTGTTTAAATATTTAGCCCAAAAAAAAAAGTATAGTGTTTATATTGATAGCATTCGTGTATACTGGCACTTATTTTTGTGAGCTAAACTCGTTGCCCCAAATGGACTTATTCTTCCTGAATCCTGAATTGTTTATCAATGTCTAAAAAACATGGGGAGATACTAGTTCTGATATCAATTTCTGCGACTGCATATTTTGATTTCGCTTCCTCAACATAAAGGATGAATCAATCAAATACTAGATAGTGTTGTTACTTTTGTTTCTTACTGTTATTTATTTTATATTTATGTTATGGAAGATCAAGATGAAATAATAGAAATTTATAATGACTTAAGAATATGAAAAGATAAAATACAAAAGGTTTGAGTTGAAAATAATTTACGATAAGTTGAAAATATGAAAAGGCAGATTTTAGTATATAAACAATTGATATCATTCATTCAAAATAAGTATTCACATATTTTTAACTTTTGTTTAAGAGAAAATAATGGTTAAGGAAATAAATAAGCCAAATGACTATTTCATACACAAGGTTTGACAAAACAACATATTTTTATCATTTAAGTTTGAAAAAGTTTTTTCATCGTCTTGTCAAAATCAACTATTAGTTTTGGGCTTCATAGGGTATTTATGTTATTTTTTTCTAAATAATATTACATGATTAGTGTCACTTATGTCTAATAGTAGAAACAAATTACACTTCAATCCTAAATATTGTTTTTACCTTCAAATTTTTCTTTCACCATAAAAAATGTAAAAAATAATTGTCGTCGATAACATTTATCACTGACGAAGTTGAGAATCAACCCAAAATAAGGGTAAAATAGGGATTTTATTATAAATTGAATCCACAATAGTAACAAGAATGATCATGTTTGTGTATAATGTTTTATGAGTCACAAATGTGCATGAGTGTCTTACTTGTGCATGATAGGTGAGTCACGACCGTGACAAAAGAAAGCTCATGCTTGTGCATAAGTAGTCTAATGTATGGGTGTGCATGTTTAAAGAACAACTATACATGGTTTCAAGAAATGATGATTATACCCCCATGCTAAGTGTAGGAATGAGGATTAAGTTAAGCGACTTTAAGAAGTTGATTAGAGTTGGAAACCAATAAATAGATGGTGAAAGATGACACAAACCTTGATCTAAACAATTTAAGATCAAGTATGGGAAAAGTTATGTAATGACCAAGTGATGGGGAAGGCTATATGTTATTAGTAGGGATGAGTTTGAATTTAGACCCGTGTTCGTCAAATTTTTGTTATAGTAAAGTTCGAATTCACTTTTAGTTCGAATGGTTTGGTTCATATTCGATTCGTATTTGTATTTGTATTTGTATTCATATTCGGTTTGTATAGTTCGTATTTATATTTTATTAAAAATTATAATTAATAAAAAGTATTAATAAAATATAATTAAAAAATTTTAAATTTAAGTTTTGGTTTGTATTCATGTTCAGTTTGTATAGTTTGTATTCGGATTCGTATTTACAAATTTTTAAAATCATAGTTCGGGTTTTGGTTATGGTTATGGTTCTGGTTTGGATTTAAATAATTTGTTTTAGACTCGTTCAAATTGAACTTAAAAATAAATTGAATAAGTTTGATTCAAATTCAGTCTTAGGATTCAGTCCTAAATAAATAAAATAATAATAATTCTTATTCAATCAATAATTTACTAATAAATTGCATTCCAAAATTAATTTAAGTGGAGCTAAGTTTCCCAAAACCCATTCTTTCTTGCCTTCATGTTTCTCCTCCACATTCACAAAACTTCTCCACCTTTTCTCCATTAAAACCAAAAAAATCTCACATTGTGATTATGTTTTTAATGCTAAGGAGTGAGAGGTGTGCTTTGTTTATATGATTTGTTCTCTCATATTTTATATGTTATTAATGATAAAAAATTGGTTGTATTATTTTCGTAGCTTTCTTTAAAAGATGGATAAGTTTCTTGAGATTTTTTTTTCCTCTTATTTTAGGTTTAGTTTTCCAGTTTGATAATCATCGTCTATGATTATTCAAATTTTGAATTTTTTAAATTTCATTTCACGCTGCATTTATATGCTATCTATCAGCGGTTATATATATATATGGGAAATTTTATGAATATTGTTTCTTAATATGAAAGACTTATACTGATTAGCTAGTTTCCTGTCTTGAGGAGGCTAAGTGTTTGCTTTCCAAGGAGTTCATAAACGATCTAATTGTTTTGGCTTCTAGTCAGGTTAGTTTTCATTTTGTTTTCATTTGGTTAAGGATTTAATGATATTGTATTTTAACATTAAAAATGGATTTGTGATGTGTGAGATTGGTTTTACTTAGGTGTGTGCAATCTACTTGATAAAAATCCTCAACCACATGCACTCCATTTGTTCTACACTATTCATGTCTACCGAATTTTTGTCTAAGCCCTTCTAGCTTGCTTTTTTACAGTTATATAAACTGAGTACTAACTGAAATCAACATTCCCTAAGAACATATCTATGCACAAAATGTTTGAAGTGTATGAAACTAGAAATATATTCAACCATTGGGAACATAATTATTTTAACAATTTTATGTAAAAAAAAAAAAAAAAAGGATGTGTCTTTATTTTAACTTGTACGTGAATTTTCTCCTGTCTTATGAGACGTACAAGTACTAAAACTTTATCAGAATTTTATTAAAATGAACCTTTATCTTGTTTGTCCAATTAGTGGATTAGATGCTAGGGGCTAACCCCAACAACTCACCATGTAAACTAAATTAAATTATTATTCATCATGGCTTAGAGATTATGGATCATTACTAAATGATATCCATAGTTGTTAAGTCTACAGAGTTGTTTTGGTCCAAATCTAAATATAGGTTCACGGTTAAGCCATGATAAACCTAGAAATGTCACACCACAAACCAGGTGCTTGAGTAAATTAAGAAAGAGAAATTTTACCTATGTTGGCTAGCATCTTTTAGACAGGTAATGGAAATAATAATAACATCCAAATATATTATTATTTAGCACTTTAATAGTTAGAATGCTAAACGACCCTTTAAAAAGGCTTGGATGTCAAACTACTATCACATGGGTGGTTAATTGAAAGGTTGGACACATTATGGGACTTTTTAATAAACTTGTTTAAATAAAAGAGATATGCATAATTTTTAAATTGAAATTAACTGCACCACCATATAAAGTCACGTAATGGCTAATATTGGAAGACTTTTCATTTTTCCACCAAAATTGAAAGAAAAATTTTTCTCCTGCGCTTTCTTTCTCAAAGTTTTATCCTTGCTGTCCATTGTATTTTATAGTGTTTTTTCTTAAGGTCTTGCAAGTGAAAGGCTCATCTCCATCTTCCATAAAGATTTAAGCTTGGAATAGGTAAAGTTTCTACCTTTTTAGGTTTTAAAATTGTTATTTTTCTACAATTTCTTCTATGGATCTTGTTTGCATGTATATATAACATGCATGGCATATTTTTCCACTATTTTTCACCATGATTTATCATTACAAAGATACACTTTTCAAATTTGGTGCTTCGCTTATCCAAAGTCAATTTCTTGATGTAAGTTTAACTACCCGAAAACTTTAAGTAGTCCAAATTAAGCTTTTGCCAAGTCCATAACTCTTAAGAAGGGTTTTCCATAGACTTGGACAAAATATGGTTTAATGTGAATGTTGTTGTTTCTAAGATAGTAAGAGTGTTGTAAAACTTCTCACAAACCTTACCATGTTTATTAAATTCAGATTCCTCAATTCAAATACACTATTATGTTGAAATGTACTAAGAGGTTTAAGTTAAGACACTATCCATTAACCTTTCAAGTATAGTTTGAATTAAGCACTTAAGTATTCATCTTTTTGATCAATTCAAAGGATCTTTATACTTTTTCCAAGTTACTTCATAACTTTTTATTTTAATTCTTTAAATTCCTCAAAGTATTCCAACTTGGGTTCCATAAAAAACATATAGCTATATCTACTGAAGTCAACAATAAATGTGACAAAGCATAAGTACATATATCTTGCTTAAACTATTAGAGGTCTATATACATCACTATGAATGATGCCTTTGTAATGGTTGATTTGCATAAAATTGGTTAATAGGGTAAAAAAGGGATATTTTTAATTATTTTTATGCTTTTAAAATGATTTAATTTGATATAAAGGGTAAAATGGCCTTTTTGACTTTATTTCAAGTCATACATGTGTCACTTTAAGGAGCTGTCATGTGGACAACGCAATTTTGTACAAAAAATTAAAATTCTCATCATAAACAATCGTGCATCCTTACACAGATGATCATTCATGTCATGTTTTGATGTCACCTATATAAAGCAAATTGAATTCGATTTTTATCATAAAATTCAAAGTTTCAAATCTTAAAAACTCTAGAGAGCTCATAGTAGAGAAGAGAGGGAGAACTTGAGTTCAGCTGATCATTATTAATGGTTAGAGATTTAGCTAGAGAGAAAAAATGAATTGATAAGCCTGGAGGTAAGTAGATTTCTTAAACCATATGTGTTATATTTGTTTTCACTTACATGATTTAATGTGATTTGATGATTAATGGTTAACTTGGGATAATTAAGCTTGATTGATGATGAATAACATGTAAATGAAATGAAACAAGATTAATTATCCATATAATAAAGTAGAACTAGGTGAAAAATTATGAATTATGATGTTGGTATTGGAAGTTGCTTCTAAGGTACGTTGCTTCAAACATTTAATGAATTGATATTGTTTAATGAATGAGATGTGAATTTTATGTATAAATGATATGAAATATGTTTATGAAAAACATGAGAAGAAGTTATGAAAATGTGATGTGTTGATGATGATATATGAAACATGATCTTAATGTTCTATTACTATTTTTTTAAGTATTATTATGACGAGATGATGATGTTTGAGGTTTAGATGTGTTTTGATGATGTTACGGTATTGATGGCTATTTGGCTAAGATTTGTTGAAGCAGAGGACGAGACATAACTATGCATGCAAAGATATGCATGATCATACGATCGTATATAGAGTATCATGATCATGCATATAATGCATGCATGGTTGTGGAAAGTGTTGAAGATGTGTTGTCTAGTGACACAACCATGAAATGGTGAGTCACAATTGCATGGTGTGTCAATTCCATGTCAACTAGAATTTAGGAAGTACACAACTATGCAGCTTTAAGGTGCACAATCGTGCAAGTCGTCCATAATTAAAATAATTAAGAATTGATTAAGGAAAAATTAAGGTAAATAAAGATTAATAATTTTTTATACATTTTTATGCATTTTTATGACATGACATGCCAAACAAGAAGATTTAAAACAAAATTGAAAATGATTTTACATGTTTTGTACTTTTTGGTTGAATATGCATATTTTATGAAATTACAAAATATGATATACGAAACAATTTTTAGGAGTAGATTCAATAGGGCATCTGCGAGTTTGCATGCCTATTAGAAATTAGGAAACTAGCATCTCTTAAAAATTAGACATTGCTATTGGCTAAACTCGTTAGAAATTGAGTGTTGATCATGTATTAAATATGACTCACATGGTTAGGATACCAAATCCTTGTGTTCCATCAGTCTGATCAACATATGAGTTTTTATGATATTTTATGCCAAGTTATGATTTATGTTGAGATCTTCGAATCAGTTATTTTAAGTTTTTATGATATGATCTTTAGATCGATTATGACATATTTTCCAAAAATTATAATTTTAAGCAAGTTAAAAAAAAAAAAAAAAAACCCTTGAGCTAAGTCATGATTTTAACATGGTTTTAATATGACATACTTGTCATAATATTCATGGACGGGTGAAAAGAAAGTAGATTACAAGATTTAAAAGAAGTTAAAATAAGATAAGAATTAAAGACATTAAGATAAACATTAACTTAAGAATCGAGGAATTAAAGAAATTAAGAGAAGAAATCAAGGTCAAGGGTCATGTATGTTAAGTTTAAGAAGTTTACTTGCTAAGCGACTTGTCACTCATTCCGAATCCTTTCCCTTGCAGGTTAGGCATGTTTACTTGCTAAGTAGTTGCACATGAGAAGTTAGAGTTGTCAAGAATTTATTCAAGTTTATTTACAATTTATGATTACATTTGAGATTTCTATACAGTTTTTATTTTTCAGTTTATTTTTTCAAAACAATTATTATGGTTTACATTGTTAACAATGCAATGTACCACTTTTGAAGGAAACTTAGTAAGGAAATATTACTCAGAAAAGAGTTTATATAAGTTATGTTTTAGTTAAGTTTATAATTTTTGCATATAAGTATAAATGAATGTTTTATTATCTCCAAATATGTTTTAAAAAAGATATGCAATACTATATATCAATTAAGTTATAAAAAATATGTAGTAGTATTATAATTGTTGGCATTAGAGTAGAAATGAGTAATATAGTCAAGATATTGCTATGGTGCAATTTATTGGTATCAAAGCAAGATTTTTGGAAAATTAATTTTGAAAACATATTTTGAGTATTTTCTTTAAAGATTTTTTTTTTTTTCAAAATTACATATTTTTGAAAAATTTTTGCATTTAATTATAAGTTTAAAGATCCTGATAGCTATCGCTCAAAGTGCCTACTCAATGCATGTATTTATTTTCTTTAATATGAATTCATTAAGAAAATTTTTTAGATATGGAAAGAGATAGTGAGTTTGTTATGCCTATTTGTATGAGGGGAGGTTTTCAAGCTACACAAGTTAATTTGAGTGTTGAGAATGTGAGAGAGATGATCAGAGGGGCTTTGAGAGATAGCAAACAAGTGCTGATTATAGATTGGTGCTTAAGGCCAAGTTTTAAGGATAGTACTAATTCATTATTTTTTGGAAGAGATAGACTATATATATTCTATAATTTGCTTGGAACACATCAACCATATAGATTTAATGGTTCCAGGGATTCATTCATGGCTAAAGAGTGGATAAAGTTGGTTGAGAATGTCATAGGGTTATTTTGGATGTCTAATAAGGAGAAAGTCTTGTATGTAGTTTACTTATTAGGAGGTGATGCACAGGTATGGTAGAATCTAACTAAGATATCGATTAATATTTCTTAATTGAGTTAGAGAAAGTTTCAATAGTTGTTTAATGAAGAGTTCTAGAACACAGATTTGATTTATGCTTAGGTATAAGAGTTTATTGAGTTGACACAAAGGTCAAGTTTGGTTAAGAAATATACTACTCGATCCTATGATTTAATGAGATTCACTCTAGTGTTAGCTAGTTTTGAGAGAGTAAAGTATAAAAATTTGTCCATGGTTTGCATCCTATCTAGCTCAAGATGTGATGATGAAAGCTTGTTTACCTATAAGGTACAGTGAGGCTTTAAAGAGAGTATTGAGATCAAAGGTTTACTCGAAGAAAATAGGTATGTTTATTGAGATTAATGTTGGTAAAGATAAGACTAAGAGGCCAATACAAAATAATAAAGATTTTAAAGGTCATAAAAAGACCCATGTGAAGTTCCCAATATGTGGTAAATGTCAGAAGAAATATGCTGACGAGTGTTTGATAGGGCAAAATGTTTGTTTCAAGTGTTGTCAACTAGGTCATAAGGTGTTTAAGTGTCCTTTTGATAGTGCTACTAGTAGTGGCCAAGGTGGCAAGGCTCGGGTGTTCTCTCTAGCAAGTTAAGGCAAATTCGATGATAGTTACAGGTCAGTTACTCTTTTATAATACTTTTTTGTTTGTTTTAGTTTATTATGGTGTTACGTATTATTTTGTTACTAAAAATATTATAGGTGGACTAACTTTGAATTTTGTTATCGTTGATCATAAAATTTTTATTGAGTTATTAGATGGTAATTTGATGTTAAGTGATCAGATGCGAGAAAGGCAGGTGGTGAAAATTTAGGATAGGTCATTGTTGGTGAATTTCATCACTATAGAGATGCCACATTTTGATCTCATTCTAGGCATGAATTTTCTAGATAGTTATGGTGTTATAATTGACTATAAAAGGAGAAAAGTTTGGTTTTAATTAAGTGATAGAGATGAATTTGTTATTAGTGAAGGATGGATTCAGAGTATGACGATATCATGCATTAAGGTGAGAAAATTGTTGAATAAAGGTTATGTTGGGTACTCGGCTAATATTGTGTGTAAAGATAAACAAAGTTGGTACTTGGTACAATTTTGATTTCTAAAGCTCCGTATCAGATAGCTCTAATTAAGTTACAAGAGTTATTGCATAATAAATTTATCAAGACGAGTTATTTTATATGGGTATACTCTAGTCTTGTTTTTGAAAAAGAAAGATAGATTAATAAGGATGTGTATTGATTATCAAGAGTTAAATAAAATGGCTATTAAAAATAAGTATCTATTGTCAAGGATTAATTATTCATTTGATCAATTGAGAGAAGCAATGGTATTTTTTAAGATCGATTTTTTTAGGTTTAGATATCATCAGGTTAAAATGGTAAATAAAAATATGCCTAAAACTGCTTTCAAGATAAAGTATGACTATTATAAGTTTACAATGATGTTATTTAGGTTAACTAATACTCTAGCTGTTTTTGTGGATCTGATGAATAGGGTGTTTCATGATTGCCTTGATAAATTTATGGTGGTGTTCATTGATGATGTTTTAATATGTCAAGGAGTAGAAAGGAACATGAAGAGTATTTAAAAATATTGTTGTAGGGGTTGAGAGAAAAAAAATTTTATGCTAAATTTTCCAAGTGTGTGAGTTCTAGTTAAGACAGTATGACATTTTTGGCTCATGTGGTATTAACCAAGGGCATTTTAGTATATCAAAGTAAAATAAAGGCTATGTTAAATTAACAAAGACCGAGGACAACTAAAGAGGTTAGGAATTTCTTAGGATTGGTTAGTGATTATCAAAGATTTATTAAAGGTTTCTCTAAGTTGGCTAGACCATTAATAGCTTTGATGAAGAGAGATGTTCCTTACAGATGGTCTATCGAGTGTGAGACTAATTTCAAGAGTTATAAGAGAGACTGGTAAGTTTTCCAGTATTAGCTTTGCCTAAAAAGGGAGTAGAGTATGATATATATACAGCTACATCTTATCAAGATATAGGAGCAGTTTTGATGTAGAGTGATATAGTGATTACTTATGTTTCTAGACTATTAAAAGATTATAAGTTGAGGTATCTAACCCTATAAAGTCTAATAGAAGTGTTATTTAGAATAACCCTAATAGTTTGGGACCTTCTTTTAACACTAAAAAGTCTAATAGATGTGTTATTCTCAACATCATCAAATCTAGACAGAGAAGTCTTCATATCTAAAATTTTATTAACAATGAATTAGAAAATTTAAATTTTTACTAAATTAAACTTTAAGCATACTTATGTTGAGTAAGTACTATAAGTACCGGCTATCAGGATATTTTGACTCTAAACCTATGCAAATTTTTGAAAACCATATAATTTAAAAACCATTTTCTTTTAAAAGATTTGAAAATAGTTTTCAAAACAATTTTCCCAAAAATCATTTGAAAATACAAACTACTTCTTACTTTGTTACCAACAATATGATACTACTATACATATATTGTTTTTTTAATATATATAACTTATAACATATATTAACATTACAAAACATACTTAATTATACATACATTTACAAAAGCTTAAACATTCATACTTTCATGCGTTAAGGGAAGCATAAACATTTATTACTTTATATACTAAAAAACCTCTATTATTATCGTTGTTGCATGAAATGTCTATAAAACATAACGTATGTAAACTATGCTAAAAAAACTCAAGTCATAATACTTATATAATGTAAACTATACAAAATACATGAAAAACTATTCAACATATACACATATGATATCATGTCTATAGTCATCTTATAGCATTTCTAAGCAACGCAAACTTAACCTATAGGGAAAGAAATTTTGGAATGAAGGACAAGTCACCTAGTAAGTATCTCATAACCTAACATACATAATCTTAACCTTGAAGCATTAATGTCTTCTCTTATTTATGCTCTTTTGGTTTTTATTCTTATAATTCTTACTTTATATTTTCATTGGAACATGTCATGTATATCATAATAGAAAATATGTTGAAAATCTTGACTTAGTCTCAAAGACTTCTTTCGTTAAAATTGATTTTCTTGAAAACTTATAATCAATCTAAAGATCTTATCATAAAACACATTATAATGATCCAAAGATCTTATTATAAAACCTATCCTGAAATTTCTCTTCTTCATAAAATCATTCATAAAAGTTTTTTATAAAACATTTGTATTAATTAGACTTATGAACATAGGGATTCAATACTTTAGCTATATAAGTTTAATTGATGCACAACTAATACTCTCTTTAACGAGCTTGGTAGTGATCATGTTCTCTTTTCATACAAACCCACAGATATCCCCTTTTATCCATGTCTAAAAGATGCTTGGAATATCAAGTTTTCGACCTTTAAAACATGTTTAAGTACAACATTTTTCCTTTTCAAAAAAAAAAAAAAAACTCACTTTGATATGTCATGTCATGTAATCCTTATCATGCATTAAAGCTCATAATTTCCTTTGCTTTCTTATTAAGATTTCTCTTAACAAATATTTAATTTTTTATAATCTTTTTATTTATTTTTCTTCTTATTGAGCTTACGATTTATTTTCTTTTATTTCTGAATAATCTTTCATAGTTTTCTTATTAAAGATTTACATAAATTCCTCATAAAATTTATTAATTTCTTAATTAGTTATGCTGAAATTTATACATTACATGATCATGCACCATTGGATCGTAAGATCATGTACCATAGGATCGCACGATCATGTTCTCTCTAAGTTTCACAACTCACATGGAACTAACACATGCACACGACCATGAGTCAACATCTCATGATCGTGTCCCCATGAAACAACAACCATGCTTCACTAGTTATGCATGCATAACATGCATGACCATGATGTTATAGAATACAACCATGTAGTCATGTGCCTTCTTGCATGCATAGTAATATGTCATAGTTTACTATTATAGATCTTGACCAAACAACCACTGATCCATGGAATTAAACATCCAAATCTCATTCAACTCAAACTCGTAACAACATATCTTCAATGTCATTCATGAACATATTAGATATCTAACAATTAACATTAATATCATCCTTAAAAGAATCGAAACTCATTTTCATCAATTAAAACACATAAAAAAATCCTAAACATATTTCTAATAATTCATAGCATCATAGATCATTAATCATCATTAAAATTACACAAAACAAAATCAAATGCATACTTGAAGCAACTTGCCATATTTTATACACAAATCAACATAATTTTATGTAATTAACCTAGATCTAAGAAATTTTAAAGCTAATAATCATCAATTAACATCATATTGGTGATCATTATCGTTGGTTATCATCAATTAAACATCAATCATCATCAGATCATGCTTTCACAACAAATCAGCACAAATTAAGCATCACAAAGGCATAATCACACAAGAACAAGTTATAAAATACTTACTTGAAAGCTTAGGAATACCTTTTCTCTCTGTAGCTCTTTCTCTAACTACATCTCATGCCTTGGCTTGCTTCTCTTCTCCTTCAGCTCTTTGAAATGCTATCTTTAGAAAACTTAAGAAAGTGAGAAATAAAAAGCATACAAAACTTAAATTAAAACATGTTTTATATAGTTACACCAAAATATGCTCACGCACAATCATGTATCCTAGGATGTATGATTGTGTGTGATAAAAATTAAAAATTTTTGCGTCTTTCCACACTATACGCATGGTAACCCCTAGAGGTGACATGTGTAAGAGTTAAATAAAACCCTCTAAATAACCATTCTAACTCTAAACTCATTCAACTTGATCCCTGAACATAAATCTCACTTTTTCCTTACCAATTTCCATTTAAACTCCTAAGTAGCCCTAATAGATGAGTTATTGTCTCGTAAGAATTTCCAACAATTCTACCCATAAATGTTATGCACCTAAAAACAAAAACATAACTTATATACATAATTTTACAATAATTAACTCACACAGAAGTCTTATGAATTATAATAAAAAAACCTTACATCCATGTAACACCACATTTCCTAAACATGTCATAGGAACCTTTCCTAAACATATAGAAACCTTATAGTTGCTTAAGGATAAGCAAAAGCTTAACTTCAAAGGGATTGTTGAATGCATAATTTGAATATATTTTTTTTGTGACCTAAGAATTCCTACTCATACCACTCAATCAATCTTAATTTATTATAATATTTTGAGGTTAAAATGGTCTTTTAAAATGGATCAAGGTTAAAAAAAAGATTTTATAGTTAAAAAGTAGATTCAAAAGAGTTGAGAAGGTAGAATAGTTATTTAAGAGGCTTTATATGGCTTTTGCATAAGTCCCTTTGAAAGGGTTTTTCCCATGTATATCACTAAAAGTTAAAAATCTATGATTTTCTTAAAGTATGATCGTCTATCCTTCAAACACATAATCATGCATCCCTTAAGTTATGGAGCACGATCGTGGGCCTTAGGGGTACATGGTCGTATGTCTTTTTTGAGTCAGTGTAACTATATAAAGTAGAGCTTTCATACTTTTAACCAATTTCACCCATTTCTCTTCTTCTCTTTCAGCTTAACTTAACCAAAGGTTATAAAGAAAGATCAATCTATCAATCAGCCAATCCAGCTAGGAATCAAGCCTAAGTTAGAGAAATAGAAGCCTTTAGCAACTTTAGGTAAGTATTTCATTACCTTTTTCCCTATTTCCATAGCATTGTCTTCCTATATGAATTTAGTTAGTAAGTAAGCATGTTTTTAGTTTAATAAACATAACTTTAAGATGATTATGAGGAGACAAAAGAGATCTTTAAAGATATAAGCATGCTTAAAGTACTTGCATGTGTATGTGTTTAAGGGTTTAAAAGCATGTTAGGTTATGTTTGGGTGTTATGAGATGATGAAAGTTTGTGATATAAACATGTTTTTGCATACATTTATGTTAGGATAAGTTTGATTGAAGATTAATAGAAATTTGGTTGAGTTTGAGCAGTGTTTAACAAGTATTAAGGTAGAATTAAAGAAGCAGAGCATGATGTTTGCCTGTGCATTGGAGCACATGCTCGTGTAGCCATGTTTTCAACATAGCCATAGTTGTGTAGTACATGCATAACTAAGGCCAAAGTGGTAGTGCTTTGGGGGCACACGATTGTATGTCTTAAGGTCACAGTCGTGGATCTTTCCTAATTTCACATGACAGTGTCTATTGAGGTCACGATCGTGTCAAGAGATTTGTTATAAACCTACACATATAAGGTCATGACTATTTGTGACGCTCATACGACTGTACGTCTGCAAGTGCATGACTGTGCAACAAGTAGAAATAGCATATTTAAGCAGAATTTATAGAATAAATAGCAAGTTAAGCAAAAATCTCATAATAAAGAACAAAATAAGCAAGATAACAAAACAAATGAAGAAAGCTATATTTTACCAGAATCACTAAACCAAACTTTCATAAAAGAAACTCATCAACAACCTAAAAATAGTGTATATAAGTGACCAAATACGAACTAAAAATATAAATGAAAACAGAAATAGAGATAGTAAAATTTACAAAACATATAAAACAAAAAACTATTAGCTATACAACAGAACACATTACACAAAAATTATAAGCAAGTTTAATAAGTTATAAAATCAAGAGCTTTAGTAAGAAATATATAAAACAGAAGTATAATAGTTGATTTAGTTAAACAAAATATAAGCAGAAGAAAATAAATAATAAGATATCATGCATGAGAAGTATTACATGTCATGGGATGTCAAAATGGTATTTTCTGAAAAGGGATCAAGTAATCCATATGCATGAGTTTTCAACATTAAGTCTGATATCTAGGATGGTTATTAAAGGTGAACACAAAAAGCATCTGTGAGATTTCAGTTTGCTGATTTTATGTTAGTATGGTTAGACTTTCAACTTACTAGTCTTAGGATTAATAGAGTTGGATAGTTTTAACATACTGCCATATTACTAATCTAGTTCAACTTACATGGCTAAGGTATTGAATCTTTGTATTCATCAGTCTAATTAGCACAATAGTTTCAATTACAATTTTTGTGTATACAATATCTATATATATAAAAGAAAGATTTAAGATGTATTTTATTTTAGGATCGTCGAATACCAATAATACTATTAATAAATGTTTTTAGTAAACAAGTCTAAAGGCAAATACATATTTTCAGCATATTTCATACTATGACACACATAACATAGCATGAATCAGAACACATACAATATGATAAGAAATAAGTTAAGAAAAGAGTATTAAATAGTTATTCCTACACGATATACATCATAAGCAAAAACATAAAAAACTTCAGCTAAGGCTTAAGTTAAGAGTATTCGAGATCCCAGAAACTAATTAATAAGAGGAAAGATAATAAATTCAAAAAGAGCTTAGAAAGGTCTTTAGTTAAGAAGATAAACTAGAGAAGAAGAAGAAACTTATAAGACTAGTTAAGAACTAAGTTAAGTTTTTTAAATAAGCAATCAAGCTAGTAATAAACTACGTTGTGTCTATCAAACTAGAGATATGATAAGACAAGGATAAAGAGATCAGAAAAAAGGAACTAACAAAGAGAGAGCTTAGAGCTTTATGATCAGTCACAAGGGTAGCTCAAAGTAAAACCGACTTAGGGTAAAGATAGATATACTTATTGAGTAACTTATTACTTATCCCCATCAGTTTTCTTTCTTATAGGCCAGAGTTCGATGAGCTGAGCATGAGATGGCTGGAGAGTGAGATATAGCTTGAATAGGTCTTCACCCATGCTCTTAGTTTTGTATATACATATATATAGTGAGAGAGAGAGTTTTCAGTATATAGCAAGTTGGCTCGCATGCTTTGTTGAATGCTTATACATATGATGTGTAGTATGATGCATGTTTCAGATATTAATAAATATAATAATAAAGTATGAGTTCTCTTTCAAGATACTGTACATTGTTTTCAGTGTTAGTCTTCGCTTGCATTACATATTTTGTCTATGTATTTCAATATAGATTATATGTAGAGCATGTATAGTATGTTTTGTAAAATAATAATATTTAATAAGTAATGTTATCAGTATGTTGTACAATATTTTCATTATAATTATGTTATCCGGTTCTGCATTGCACACGTTTTCAAATAAGTAGTTTTAATAAGATCCTTACTATATATTAAAGATCATTTCATATAAATAATAATAACTAACAATAGTAGTTGTAGTAAACAGTAATATATAACAACTAACTCCTTACACTGATCGAGTTAATAAACCAAATGCCTGTAACCATCTAGACTCATAGCCACAAGTCAAGTAAATCAAATTTCATTATAATTATGTTATCAGCTTCTGCATTGCACACGTTTTCAAATAAGTAGTTTTAATAAGATCCTTACTGTATATTAAAGATCATTTCATATAAATAATAATAACTAACAATAGTAGTTGTAGTAAACAGTAATATATAACAACTAACTCCTTACACTGATCGAGTTAATAAACCCAAATGCCTGTAACCATCTAGACTCATAGCCACAAGTCAGGTAAATCAAAGGTTATTAGCTTTATTGCAAGTTAAACCCTGGCCACCTTGGGTGACTCATTTCCTTTACGACTAAGGCAAGCCCCTAGGGTCAAAATTTACCCAATAAAGAGGAAAGATGCATACAAATGCTGAGATTGCATTAGAAATGCATAGAAAAGAATGTAACTACGCTCACGGACATATTTATTTCATTTTGTAGGAAAATCAATCAAACTATGAGCATTAAGAAAACAAAATAAGCAAATCCAACCTAACAGCATAATTCTACTCAAAATAGAAAACATTATAGTCATAGATCCATATGGCAACAAAAGCAAAGATCCCAAGAGCAAGTGGAAATTAGAAAGAATCACAAAGAGATCCAAAATCTCTTTTTGATCTAATTAGATCCACTAAGAATATTGATAAGATATAAAAAAAATTGTTAATTAATTGAAGAATCTAATTAAATCAGGGAACTTATCTTTCATGTAAAAAGGTATAAAAGATTAAAAAACTGGAGAATTATGCAACAATGTTTCTTCAAAAAAAAAAAAAATGTCCTTCGATAAGAAATATTTCAGCTAGGGAGACAATAATCAAACAACAACAAAGATCAATCAAGACATATAAGCAAAAGCCAAGCCAAGTAGTGAGCAGAATTTATCATCAATGGAGCACACATACTTCATGATATTTCTAAATATTTGTTTTGCTTTGTTAAAAAATGATCATATGCTTTATTTTAATTTTATTAGTCATGCTACGTTAAGCTTATTTTCAAGAAACAAGAGAGATCATAACCCTTAAATTCTTTATGTTTTACATAATGCTAGTATTTAACTCAGATTTAAGCGTGAGTATTTAATTGTTGTCATTTGTTTTGGCCAAGTATATTGCATTATTTCATATGTATATAGTTGTAAAGTACTGTAATTAGCTTTTGGATTTAGCTGTGTTTTGTTCTTCCTTGATTTTGTTTGGCTCTTGGTCTATTTTCTTAGGTTCTATCTTAGTAAGAGCCTAGATAGGCTCCTAAGAGAATCGGTCAGAGTTTGATTTGATCTTTGGTTTTGTTGTTTGGGTTGTAAGTGTTTTTTGTCACTACGTTTAGATTGTTTCGGGTTTACCCGTTGGTTTTCTTTTATATACTCTTTTATTTACCAAAAAAAAAAAATATATTGCATTATTAGTAAACTATTGCAGATTACCCGAAGGTCAACACAAATTAGTTTATATATAACTCAAACTTAATGCACTCTAATTTAAAGATAAATATAGACTTAAACGGAATTTTTGTTTTTCATAAATTATGAAGGGTTTAACAAGTTCAGAGTCACCACAATAGTAGGGGATTTTTCAACTTGAACACGTTTAGTTTACTTTAAGAGAAACACTAGAGAGTTTAAGGAAGACAACTATCAAATTTACTGATAACCAAAAATGAGAATGGAAGAATAGTAACTTAAGAAGCATAAGGGCAATGAAATCTTGACTTTTTGAATTCTAGTATCTACATCTGCAATCATTGTTGAGGTGTTATTCAAACGTATTAATTAGTACTAGTTGATAGAGATAAAATAGATTTTTATATAACAAATTATTATTATCATCATTAAGAATCTAATTGTTTATGATCAAGACCCTGTCTTAATGACTAGATCAACCCAACAATTAGAACTGAGAGAGAAACGTCGACCAGACAAATAGCAAAAATAAATGGAAGATAGTGACATAAATCAATTACTATGTTAGAAAAAAGGAAATCAATCTCCACTTCTTACACTTCCAAAATACAGTCAGTTAACAACCCTAAACAAAAATCATAAGAGAAAAATTCGGTCACGTGACATTAATGTTGATAACAATACTAAATTATTAAGCATAAACAGAGCCGTAAGATAAAGCCATTAATAACACAGCCGCTTGTTCTTCTTCTCCCAACTTCTTTCGTTGCTTCTCAACTGTTGATTTTTGCATCAAAACTTCTCTTCCTAATGCATACAATCTCTGTTTCAAACTTTCCCCAAGCTGATGCTTGTTAGTTGAACTTTGATTGTTGTTGCCTTTTTTGGTCCTTTTGTCTTCTTTTGTTATTCCCAAAACTGCCCTTTTCTTCTTCCTGCTTCTGATCCCACATGCGTTACAAAGTGACTGCAAAATCAAACATTATTCACACTGTTAATCTCAGATCAAACATTGATCGATCAAAATCAAGTTTGAGTTTGATTGATTAAATCAAATTTATCATTACCTTGGGCCCGGCTGGCCCGCCTCTCCATAGAGGGGTCTTGGATGTCCCACAATCAGCACAGGTCTTCTTGTTATCGTTCACTGGATTTATTTCTTCTAATGAAGTCATTCTATTTCCATCATGACACTTTGATCCCTGCATCCAAAAGCCCGTAACACAAAACAATCAGCTAAGATTCGAATGACTGAATCGGAACTCAAGAGTGAGAATACGGAAACAGAAATAACAATCACTCACTTTATCACTTGGATCCAACATTTTTACCACCTTCTTTAAAGATCCAACACAAACCCAGATGGTAAAAATCGAAAACACAACTGGGAGTTGAACCAAAACCAAATCTTGATTCAATTCGGCAAAAGAAAACAAACAAAACAAATGGAGGAGGTGGTGACGGTAGTGGTGAGTCACAACAAAAAGCTTAATGATTAACGAGAAATAAAAGAGATCTAGCTAATGGTTTTTTCAGAGGGAAATGGTTGAAACGAAGAGGGAATAATTTGAGGGTACCGAGAGTGAAGAGTGTGAGACTGAGAGAAAGAACGAAATAAAGAGTGGAACCGACACACGCGGAGACCAGACCGCACGAAGACAGATCGAAAAGCCACTGGTTTATATATCGGACCCGAAACCCTAGCTTTCAGGTGGTTGAATGACGAAAATACCCCTACTTGCATCACAGAAATTTCATAAAATAGAGTCAGTCGTACGCCTTTGCTCAAAACGAACAGCTATTTTAACCCGCCAAAACCAAAAAAAAAAAAAAAGGGGACTCCGAAAATCTACAAAATGGCGCCATTTTAATAGTTTTGGTTTGCGTCGAAATTTTATATGTTTCGTTGTTTTTTATACAATAAATTGATAAGACGCTGATATCTGACGTAAGGACCGTCTGATAAGTCAACTAAGGTTGGACGTCTCCTTAATGATTTTGAAGGAATTTTAAATAAATTAGTGCATTTGATAAGTCCGCAGGTAAAATGAAAATGTCTATCACAAATTTAGAAAAGCCAAACGACTATTTCGCAACCATAGTTTGAGGCGGGGACAAAGCCCCTTCTTCCAAGTTTTAAAAGTCCAGTCTCTTATTCATAGAAAAAATTTAATATTAAATAAAACAGAAAACAATAACACTTTAAGAATAATATTGTCATTTTAATATTAAAATTTTATAAAAAATAAAATAAATTTTATAAAAATATAAAATTTAAAAATAATTATAATATATATTTAAAAATTTTAAAAAATTTGAAGCAGTCACCGCCGCCACTATCGTAGTGGTGGCCGTCGCTGACGGAGCCAGGTGGTCGTTTCTGACCACTTAGTTTTAGGGGAGGCCAGATCTGGCCTCCTCGTTCGGTGGAGACGGCCAGATGGAGGAGACGGCCAGATCTGGCCACCTCCGCCAGAAGAAGCTGTCGGAAACGGTCGAAAAGGGCCGTTTAACAATACACTTTAAAATACAATTTAAAATCAAATCTACGAAAAATCTTATTTAACGATAATCAAAGTTAATGGCCGAGGTTACTCATTCCAAATCTCATTATCAACAGTAACTAATTTAAGTTTACCAAATCTAAATAACCAGAGCTTAATTTTATGCATGAAGCAGAGTAGGGCGTTTGCATGTGGTTTAAAGATTATATAATACACAAATCAAACTCTCATATACATATTAGTATAAGAACCAACAGAATTCATATAAGTAAGAGAGAGAACAAAAATCCGCTAGATATTAGTTGAAGATGAAAGAAAAAGATACTGTTTTTGAATTTGAACTAGTTGATGCATAAAACAATAGTTATCGAAAATTTTTAAAGTAGTTTTTTCTGCTGTTTAAAAACTTTTATATATATATTTTCTCAATAAAAATAATAATGTAATTACGTAATTAAAGACAATTAAACTCTAATACAAAGAATTTGAACATTTGATCCAATTATTTTTTTTATAAAAAATTATCCCAAAAGGATAAGTCTTAACTGCTGTCCAATTTTGGCTATATGTAATCGTATGATTATAGGAAATTGATTATAATGAGTCTTATTCTTCTAACTATTTTAAGATAAAAAGTTTTTTCATCCATATTTCAAATTGACTTGTGAGTAGATGATACGAGTATTCAATGCATATCTGGTTATGTGTCTTTTCATATTATTTTATGTTATATTGTCTTATATTTCTATATTTTTGAGATTTCATTGGTTTTCAGTAATATTATTTGTCTTTATTTGTTCTGTTTCTCATGAAATGATGTATATGACATGAAGTGTGCATGTTGATGTCATGCGTATGCTAAAAGTCATAAACTTGCCCTTAGGTATGGTTTTCCCAAAACTCTGTCTGAAATAAAAACTATGATCCGAAGATCCTGACTATATACATATAGTATATGTTGAAAACTGAATCAAAAAATATTGTATCTGAAAATAACTACTATGCTAGCTAGACTGATAAATACAGAGATTCAGCACCCTGGTTGTGTGAGCTCAATCCTACTGAAATTTACTGATGCAAAACTATTACTCTTTCTAATGAGCTTTGTCAAAGGCCATTCCTCTCTAATGGATGCAAGTTTTCCTCTCTAACGGGGTGTGCGAACTCACAAGTGCTCCTATTCACATCTAATTGATATCGAGAACATTTTATATCTATACTTTAAAATATGTTATTGGATCTTTAGATCCATTTCGGAAAACTTTGATATGACATGTCATGTTTTACGCTGCTAATCGTATATAATATGTTGTTTATATCTTGTTATTAATAAGTTTTATGCATTTAGGAATAGTTTAATGTAACCAACCTCTAAGTAAATTATTTTCAAGGAAAGTAAAAAAAAATTTGGCAGAGTTTTTCCTAAAAATAGTCAACCTGAGAATAATAAACCTGTAAGTAAAACACTCCAAACTAACCAAATATCAATCCTACCTAATGACTAGATTTTTATTTTCACAAGTCTAATGATAAATGAAATCAGACATATACACAACGGAAATAAAATTATATTTTACTCTTATATACATATACTCATCTCTAATATTAGTTACTATATATATACATCTCAAAAATATATTAGTCTTATAACTAGTGTGCCACCAGCTCATGCCCGTGTATGACCTCTCCCAGCAGTTGCACCACTCGCACCTAAAGAGAAAACATTATAAAACCACAAGGTGAGTATAAAAGTATACTCAGTACGTAAATTAAGCTAACATAATCTAAAAAGCTTAGTATTGATTTCTTCTCGTTTTCCTATAACTTTAACATTTCTGCTTTTAGCAGCACTTCTTTGGCACTCTGACATCTCTGAAACTCTGAATATGCATCATATGACTGCATATGTGTATATATGTGATGCAATCAAATATGATATACATGTCATGCCATAAAATTCCTTCTGAAAATTCTTTTCTTTTCTTTTCTGTAGACCAGTCTAGGCTGAAGAATGAGGAACCATGGCCATAAGATCTAACTCTGCCTACAGTCTTCAACCTACACAAACTCTATCGGACTGTAGTAAACTCTACTCTGGGGTTGCTTACTAAGAACAACAAGCGTGTAGGGCTACTCTGTGGGTTCCCCATCACATCAATTCTATGAAAATTCTATAACTAGTTTACTTCATAAAACAAAATGTATAAATACATTACTCTGAAAACCATGTGTATAAAGTAATAATTAAACACATGAATATAGACTTTCTTTTTAAAACTCATGTGACTTATGTTTGGATGTTCACATGAAATGCAATATGTGGTTAAATACACTCTGATACTATGCATAAAAATGTCAATGCCAATTATATATACCATTTGCACTAATAGTGTGTGTGTGTATATATATAATATATATATAAAAAGTTACACAATTCTCTGACATAGTTAAGGTCAAACTGCCACTTTCTATTAACCCAAACTTCCTTCCATTTTACTCTGTATATCATCCTTAAATATGTATTAAAACATAATTCTATATCGAAATTTAACCAATACTCAACGCATGGTATGTTTCTAAACATGGCATAATCTACATCATACATTCATGTCACAATTTTACAACCTTTCAACATTATTTCAACTCGATTACTCTCTTGGGCATATGAATTGCAATATATACATATCAATTACATAAAACCCTAATTGTCATCAAACTCTAATTTTTATCAAAGTTTAGGATAATTGCCCTAAAAGCATAATTTACTTACCTTAGCTTGATTATTCTTTTGTCACCACCTTTCCTATTTTCTCCCACCTAAAAACACCATTAAAAAAATATAAAATCATAAACCCATGCATAATTATATCAAATTCCTTGAAATTCTTACCTTAGTTAAGAAGATTAACTAATTTTCTTCACTTTTCTCTAAAAATTTCCTTGGAAACCCTTTAATTTGCCTTGAATTGAAGCTCAAAATAACCCAAAAATGGAGAGAACAAGAAGCTGCAGGTTTGGCTACGGGAAGAAGAAGGAATATCACCTTTATGCATAATTATCTTTTACATTTAATGCCAACTTTTTAAATGACCAAAATACCCTTGCCTTTATTTCTTAATTTCATCAAAACCAAGCCATTCTTGTAATTTTAATTAACTAGAAAGGGTGAAAGAGGAAAGGTAATGTTGGTATGCCTTAAAATATACAAAAAAAAAAAAAAAAATTAGTAAAATTACCATTTTACCCTTTATCTTTTACCAAAATGACATTTACGTCATCTTAACAATTTACCAAAAGAATCTTGCCAACCATATAAACTATTTTATGTCATTTTATTTTAATCTCCATTCTAACATCTAATTCTTTGTAAAAAGACTATTTTGCCCATATTTAACAATAATGGTCAAATAAGCTCACTTAAGATTTAATGCCCTTTTTAATCATTTTTCTTTTATGTTTTCAACTGTAATTACTACTAAAGGGCATCAATGACATTTTAAAACATACCTGGCTTTGGGTATTACATTTAGAGTGGCTTAAATATGCTTTGGAACTATTTCTGTGCATTTTTTAAGGTACATAGACGTGTACTACTAAATACACAAATACACGGGCATGTGGGAAGACATATAAGATTGTGTATTGGTCGTGTTCTTGATCGTGCTAGCTTTTGAAATGAATTTATAAAACTTGGGCTAGTTACACGGGCGTGTAGTATGAACACACAGACATGCATTCAAGGCATAAGATTGTGTCTCACACTTATACGGGCGTGTAGCATCACAAACAATATTTTCGTGTCTTGCTTACAGCAGCGTGTGAAATTGGAATAAAGCACATAAGTGTGTGCATCAACTACATGGGTATGTGTCTGAGTTTTTCAAGTGCATATAAGTGTTATGTAAGGTTGTGCTCATATAGAAAAGAGGTCATACAAGCAGGTATCTACGAGTACATAGTCATGTGCTCCACTCACTTTTTGCAGATGCCATTTGGAAACCAAAAATCCCAACCAAATCACTTCTAAATAATTCCTACATCTCAAATAATCATCTCTACATCTTTTCAAGCATCGCAACGTCATCATATTCATAGGAATCTCACTTTATTCATGCCACATTACACAAATAAAATGTAAAACCTATGTATACATGCATATACACCCATTATCGTGAAATTAACCACTCAGTCAACCATGAAATCACTAGTTAAGCACTCAAGCATGCTAGGCAAGCCTCAATAACACAACAAGCATACCCAAACTCAAAGAATAAAGGAAAAAATGTTATGAAACAAGGTGAAAGAGATAAGGAAATACTTACCTTTTATCGTGGCTTCTAGATCTCTCTCTCTAGCTATTTTTGGTTCCCTAACTTGGATTGTGGTTGTTAGTTAGATGTTCTCTGATTTAGGGTTCACTGGGAAAGAAGAGGGAAAGAAAGATAGATAGAATAAGCTAAGCAAAAAATGAAAAAAACTGAATATGTATAGCACTTCTCATCTGACACACGGTTATGTGCCTTAGGCACACGGGTGTGTTAAGGGAAATTTCCATAAATTTCCCTTCTCTTGCACCTTGCATGAAACAGTCTTGTAGAGAGACTCATACACAAACCACAACTAGTCTTAAAATAACTATTCTACCCTTAAAACCTCACAAATTCTATGTTCTATTATAAAATCTCATTTCTAGCCCAAATTTATAACTTAAAAGGATAATTCTAATCTCAGACTATTACAAATACTTCTTTTCATACATTTTTAAAAATTTCCCCCTTTGGGCTCTTTACGATTACCCACTTTTTTTATTCATTCTCCCCCCTAAAGCCACCACTATTACTACTGTTGAGATGTTCCTACAAGAGCGCTCACTGATCCTTGACAAATTGAAAGAACAATTAGCTTTATTTACTAACAAAATAAAGCAATATGCTAATAAGCATAGCTCAAAATGAAAGTTTAAGATGGGCGATTGGGTGTATTTACAACTTTCGCTTTATCATTAAACTAACATCGCCTTTTGTAAATCATTGAAACTTTCAACCAAATATTATAGGCCCTTCTAGGTACTTAAACAAATTGGCTTTGTCGCTTATTGATTAAAGTTACCAAATTCTAGTTATATCTATCATGTGTTTCATGTTTTCTTGCTAAAAAAGAAGATTGGGGATCCAATTATGTCAGTGACTATCTTGCCAATAGCTGCAATTGGTGAGTTTATAATTCAACCAAAGAAGATGTTGAATACTAGAACTATTATTAGGCAAAATACTCATTTGCAATAGGTTTTGGTTAAGTGGTTTAACATGGTGAACATTGATGCAACCTAGGAGGATTTGTCCTTTATAAAATCATAGTTTCCATCCTTTATTCACACTTGGGGACAAGAGTGTGTAGAAGGGAGGGAAATTGTTATGTATGACAAGCGAAAGAAGAAAAATCAATTTGGTGTAGATAGTGGTTATGAGAAAGAAGAAAAATCAATTTGGTGTAGGTAGTGGTTATGAGAGCAGCATGGGAAAAAAAGTAATAAACAACCAAGTATATTCAGTTATTGATATAAATAAAATTTGAATTCAATTATAGAATTTATTATACAAGTAATCGAAAAGAAATTGTATTCAATTACATATAAGGAATATTTGGCTATAAGCTGAACATTTTGAATGCACACATTTTTTCTTTCAAAATTTCCTCTCCCGCTCTCTTTGCCTCTATCACTCTTTTCTCTGCATTTCTTTTTTTTTTTTTTTTTTTTGTTTTTTTTTTCTTTTTAAGCCAATCAAGCAACCCCTCTCGATTCCATGCATAAGCACACCTCCCATCAAATCTTAAACATTACAACATGAGATTATATATAAAACATATTTTGAAAGTATAGAAGGAAGTGGATACGCACAACTCATAGCTTGGTGATTACTGTGGATCCATTGGCTAAAGTAATTGAAGGCAAAGAAGAAATATAATTAACATGACAAAGTAAATAGAGATTACCAGAAATATGATCAAAAGGCCTAGAATTCATAACCTAAGGTCCTAAAGATGAAGACTGAAAGAGGCATGTAACTGAATTATCCGAATGTGTCATAGAAGCAAAAGGAAAACTACTTGTTGGCTTGATACTTGAGAGATACTCTAAGTAGTTAGTGCTTGAGACTGTCAAGGAGGGTTGTTGAGAAGGCTTTCCTGTAAGAATCTCCAAGTGAGCATATGATTTCGAAGATTAACCAGTCATGTCTAAGCAATAGAAGAATTAAACTAAAACTGGAAAGATAGTCGGAAATGAGAGATAACCAAACTAGAGTCAAACAAGAATCCAAATTGAGATCTTCAATGTTTAAGACTATTAAGAAAGGATTGTTCAACACAAGTAGAAACAAATTAATGGTCACATGAACACAAATAAAAGAAGCCACATGAACAAAAGTAGAAGATTCAGATTTTTCGACGATCGAAAAAATGATCTCTGGTGTAAAAAAGAAGTCGGACCAATAAGATCGAACAACGACTGGCTAGAGAATAGGGTGGCACATGCAGCGTTGAATAGCAATGGATCTTCAGGTTTTAATGGCAAGGTGACAGTGAATAGATTGGTAAAGGTTATCCTTTGGTTGGACACCAGAATAAGTGCAATCTAACTTCACCAGAAAATGAACTAGAAAAAAAAATATTAAAGTTTCAGAGTTTTGGCTCTGATACCATGTGAAATTTAATAATGAAGAATTTATAGGATTAAATAGTGTTATATCAATTCTATGAAGGAAATAAAATCAAATCTTTCCTAAATTACAACATTCCTATTCTAGGGAATCCTAATCCTAGTAAGAATTCTGTACAGCTCAACAGTGAATAAGTGATAGAAATTCAGGGTTCAATTGGACACAAAATGCACATATATTGGAGAGAATTTAAGATTTTTTTACATTCTAGTTACAAATCTGAAACTAGTTGCTCTCCTGGGAAGGTCCACTTTCCCTCAATAGATGCAAATAACACGTTGAAAATTATTTCTCCTCCTATGTGGAGAGATACGTGTGTGCTTGTATCTCTCCTTTGATCAGCTAGAGTGTCTCCCTCTCCCTAAGATACAAAGCTCAGCTTTGCTACAGTTCGGAATAAATTCTTGTTGATTTTGGAAATGATAATTTCTATGCAACCAGGATTGATCTTAGTCACGAGTCTTGACTTTGATATCTCTACATTATATTGGATGCTTTCCTTATATCTTCATTTTTATTTATATGGTTTTATTCTATTCCAGTAAAATAAATTTCTACGTTCAGTGTCAGACATTGAACGAAGAACAAATTTTTGAAGTTCAAGACAGATTGTTTCTTTTTCCTCTTGGTTGGATTCATGTAAGTTATTGAGAGCCCTGATGACGTATAGCTCTTCATCTATTCTATAACTTTCTGCGATTAATTGAATGTTCCCATTTATATTGTGTCTGTATCATTTGTTCAGAACAAAGATTCGCAAAGGTTTTGACTTTGTCTTCTAGACTCTTCTTTTGTGTTTTTCTGGATCATTAGCTCTTGGTAGGTCCATGGTGAATTAGCATTACCGAGTTGCACTGGCTTCTCCTAGTTTATCGTGGCGTTTGATTATGAATGCACTTCTTCTAGTTCACAATTGAATGGACTGAACAAAGAAAAGTGTCGTGATTAATGATTATGCTCCCCGTAATTTGAAACTACTCAAAATCTGAAGTCACGTTAAATTAGAAAATTTAGAAACTATTTTCAAGCCTGTTTTCTTGATTTATTAGTTCTTTCTATTTTTCTTTTCTCGGCCAAGTTATGAGTCCATTATTAATATCTTTTTTTTGGTAATTAGTCCATTGTTAATATCCATTGAGGCTATGCTATTGCTATCTGAATTTCAAGTCTATTTTCAGGCAAACCCAGCGGAGACCTGTTTCATGTCATCAGTTGATCTTCACACTCAATACTCATATCAGGTAAGGAATAGTGATGACAGTTTTTTTTTTTTTTTTCTTTGGTTATAGTGTGTATTTTCAATGTTTCCTTAATGGTTTTATTTTTGTGACGATGCATCACAATTCTATAAATAAATAAAGTGGTTTTAGCACGTAAGAGGCTGGACATGGAATGTATGATTGAATAGCATTTTGCAGCAACTATTCTTGAAAGGAGCAATTTATCTACAAACAATCCTGAATGGTTAGTAAGTTTTAGAGTACAAGGATTTTCTTGTATCTTTCATGGTGGTTGTACATTTATTTATAATGATATGCTATACTGCTCTAAAAATGGAAGTCTAAACATAGAACCTGTACTAGAACACCAAACTTTTAAGTCCACTTTCTGTAATTTACACATAATATTATGTTTTTTTTTTTTTTTTTTTTTCCTTCAGGAAAAAATGACATAAAACAATTTGATTCTTAACTTGCAGGACTAGTAAAGCAATCTGTAGATGTATTAATTCTGGAGATATCAGCGTGTTAGCAATTGAAGCTCACATTTTGTAGAGAAAATGCTCACGGTGATGTGATTAATTAATACACATAAAAACTTGTGGAACCAGTACAGTTTTATGTAGTTTAATAAACATTAGCTGTATATCTCGCAAATTAGGATATAGCTATGAATAGCCTTCTCGTGCTTGCCTTCTCTCATAAGTATATTGCACCTATATCATCGACCTTTACTGTACTTCATTGAATGGTCTTCCTGCTGTGGGCTTTTTTAGATTATGTTGCCTGAAGCTGTTGCTATTGTCATGGCCCCAACTGATACATCATGTTTAGTTGCTTTTTCCTCCTGTTGAGTATTGCTTTAAATTCAATCTACAGGAAATAACAGAAGATACTCTCAGACATGAATGAGTGATTGGAAAAGAAAGATTTGCCATAAATGTTTCTTAATTGAAAGAGAAACTGAAAATTATTTCTTTGATTATAAGTTATAACCAAATTATCATGTTTCTAAGCAACATATGCCCTGTGAGATACATGAATCTCAAATTTTATATTGTATGATTATGTATTTATACATGAAAAGCTGATATCTTGTGGAAGATGTCTGACCAAATTATTCATGGTGCTTAGTCCAAAGTATAAAATTAGGAATTTTTTTGTACAAAGAGGCATGGTTGATTGTTTCAGGCGTTTTGGTCACTGTTTTGTGTCTTCACTCTCTTAAAAGCTTCCGGTTCTACTTTTGCTGGCTAGATCGCTTAGTTATGAAGAAAGCATTTAATTCTTTGCCAACCTCAAAAATAAACATCAAAAATTTTTCAAGAAGGCAAACACAAACTTGGAAGATAATTAGTTTTGTTACAAATTTTGAATAGGAAATTGCTGATGAAAACGGTATGGCCACCCCAAACCACCCCCCCCTGTATATGCTTTAGTAATTGCTTGCTAGCATAACTTATGTGACACTGCAGTCCACATGGCATATTTCATCTCTCTGATCCGGGTGGAGTGTCCCTGAGACGCAATTGCCAGCAGCGGGGTTTTCATTCCCATGAAGAGCCTTCAGATGGAACATCTTTGAGCAGTGTTCTCACATCTTCATGAATGCTAATCTAAGATCTGATGTTGTTGATCTTCGGTACGCTTGCAATCTGTGACATAAGCCGGTGTTTAAGTAAATAAATTAAACATAAGTATGTAAACAGAATCTTTTTA